>JZLH01S0630013.1:27672-41278 GCA_001188425.1 Eucidaris tribuloides | reverse complement strand
AAAAAATCGGCGCTTGTTTACTTTCGCACCACATACCTGAAATCAAATTCAAGCTCTAACACGACACTTCTCACACCATACACTCATCATTTAACCTGTGTTAGTGTCTGTCATGTCCTGTTTTGTCACCCTTTTTTCTCTATTTTTCGGAAAATTCCATCCGAAATCTTCGTAATTCTCTTCGTTGTCCGCACCACACACTCGAGCTCGCCGTGGCGATACCGCGCGAGCGCTGTAAATGTGATCCATCAAAATGTAAGTTGTAGTACGGTGGCCTGAAAAGACATCTGTTCCCCCAATTTCGTTTTCAAAATAGTTTTTTTTTTTTTCAGGTTACAAGTAGTTTCCTTAAGGGAATGGGGGGGGGTTGGGATGGTTATTCAAGGTTTATTTGAAGTTGTAATTATGATACTATATTTAATACAAACACCATTTTTGTATTTTTTATTTAAAAAGTTAAATACTGACGGTTGTCATGTTGAATAATGATATTTGTATTAATTATTAGTAGCAGTTTTATCATAACTACTTGAAATACATCTTGAATAACCATCCCAACCCCCCATTCCCGTAAAGAAACCGGGAAGGAAACTAGATCTAGATCTACTTGTACATAACCTGAAAACCAATTTTGAAAACGAAATATGGAGAAAAGATGTCTTTTCACCGCCACCGTACTCCAATTTGCGTTTTGATCGATCACATTGGTTGACAGCGCTCGCGCGGTATTTGCTGCGGCGAGCTCCGGCCTCCGCTGATAAGCAGTGTGGTGCGGGCAACGAAGAGAATTACGAAGATTTCGGATGGAATTTTCCGAAAAATAGTGAAAAAAGGGTGACAAAACAGGACTCGACAGGCACTAACACAGGTCAAATGATGTCTGTATGGTGTGAGAAGTGTCGTGTTAGAGCTGGACTCGACAGGCACTAACTAACACAGGTTAAATGATGAGTGTATGGTGTGAGAAGTGTCGTGTTAGAGCTTGAATTTGATTTCAGGTAGTCTATGTGGTGCGAAAGTAAACAAGCGCCAAAAAATCTAGATAGGGGTCTAGTTTACATTTGCAGATTAAGTTAATAATACCTGATTTTTGCACTTGCAGATTAAGTTAAAAATACCTGATTTTTGTAAAAACAAAACAAAAATTAGAGGTTCTTTTAATACCTGATTTTTTACAAACACAAAGTAGTTCTTATTTTCATATCAATATTCATTTGCGTACTAGTTCCTTGCTCTTTTCCCCATTTCAATTTTCCTCTAGTCTAGTATTGACTATTGTCTCCTTTCTTTCATTTTTGTGAACATTTCTCTGAAAAAAATAAAGTTGGGAGATTTTACTGTATCTTGTTGCATCAGGTTTTATATTTTGAAATTTTGCTCTCTTTTTTTGGTTTTGTTTTATGTACTGTCGTACTTTCAAATTGCTTATTGACCAACTTTTGATTTTCTTGAAAATTGACAACAGTTTTTACCTTTTTTCCCCCTTTTCTCTGGTGGGGGTATTCCTCATGTAACCCCCCCCCCCCCCCCCCCCCGTCGAATCCACTTCCTATATGTAAGTTTTTGAATGGACATTATAAGTAGGATCGAGATACATTTTTCTCTCTCCCACCCAAAGAATTAAAGAGGTCACTCAAAAAAAGTATTTTATTGACATACCAGAACTAAGTTGGCAGGACATTTCTACTCAAATAAAGTGGTTAAACCCTGGAATTCATTACCTGAGCATATTGTGTCAGCACCAACTGTGGCTACTTTTAAGAATAGATGAGACTGAGAGCCCTTCCCTTAGGAACAGAGGGCTAATCTATCAAGTATACCAAGTAAGCATTTCCAATGTGTAAGCATTTCTCCCCTGGTTTCGAGTGCTGACTAATTTATTTCATCTGTCATTTAATAGACATCAGGGAAGCTACTTCCGACTGAGATGAGAGAGAAGTTGGCAGGATGCGGGAAGCTGGCAGAACTACAGGCTCGTCTGGCCCTTGTGAAAGGAGCAGCCACTGAGAACAGGCAGCTCAAGGAGAGGAAGGCAAGGCAAACAGTGAAACAAGAAGCAGAACAAAAGTCAACAGAGTAAGATGTTTCACCATTTGAGTCCTGCAGAACATTATACAAATTTTGTAGCCTGTATTATTGGCAGGCAATAAATAAGTTATGTTGGAAAATGAAAGTTTTGCAAAAAAGCCAAAAAAAAAAAAATGTCTAAAGACTGTAGAGCACTTCAACGAAAAAAAAAGACACACATTTAAACATTCAACTCGTGTGCTGCTTCATATTTGATGCAAACAATTTTTCACATTTATGTAACTAGTTGTGAAAACAAGCCTGCAATTATGTAATTTGTCTTTCAAAAAGAAATATATAATTGCTTTTACCACCATTCTTGCCAAGTAAGGAAAGCAATAGGTGTATACCCATTGAGCTCATGACATACATGTATTATTGTATATATGTTCTAAGATTTCAAAATCTGCAAGACTTACTGTAAAATTTTGTAGTCAACGAGTTAATGACAAAATACAAATGAAGCATTTACAATGTTGGAATACTGGCAGGATATCAACATTCAGAAAAACTTACACCTACTCACTCTCTTTTTCTCTCTCTCTTTCTGTAGAAAACCTGATGCCCCTGTTGCCGCCAAGATGCCTGCCTTTGAAAGATACCGTCATCTCATCCAGGCTGGACCCTCCACCTTGGCCCTCCCCTTCAAGTATCGATCCCTGGAGGACATGTTCCGATGCTCGGACACGGTGGTCAGCATGCTGCACAACCGGTCCGAGACCTGCACCTTCCAGAAGTTCAAGCACGGGGTTCAGGAGATGAGCAGCAAGTATGTCATCAGAATGTGACTGTTGTCATTGAAACTGATGTTAATTTAGATGTATATGGGTGGATACATCAGTACACTAATCCTCTCTTTTGGCTATTCCCATGAACTTACGGTTAGCCACAGCGAATACAATTTCTTCACCATGATCTATTGTGTGATATCTCCTCTGTCACACCAGTCATTCTCATATCCTCTCCTACCACATCCATAAAGCTACCTTTTGGTCTACCTCTCTTCCTTTTCCCCGATGGCACCATTTCCAGCATCTTTCTTGCTATGTACCCTTCGCCTCTCCTGTACGTAGTATGCTAGTCCCCTGCTCAGTAATGGTCTGCATTATGTTAGGGGATGGATACAGTCTTGCTCCATGTACAAATGAAAACAACTATGACTTTGTTTGTTTGTTTCTTTGTTTGTTGGGGGTATTACCACACCCCTTGATCAAATTTACAAAATTCAGAGGATATTCACTGAGATGTTTGGTAATTGGAACTGCAAACTTGTCAGAGTATCCCTCTACAATTAAAATACACTTAACAAATGGCCTAAATATTCATGATGAAATAATTGTAGGATGAGTTGCATTACATTTGATCATTGTATGCATGTATTGTAGCCATTAGCCCATGTTGGAAGGTTATGATTGATTAATCTGTTTCAGGACTTTTTGTTCATGAAAACACTCATCCTGAGTTTTTTATTGCATAATCAAACCATCTTCAGCGGATTAATGCATTATATGTATTCACATGCATATTTGTACAAAAGAAAGTTGTATGCATTGTATCTTTTTTTGTTCATAGTCATCTGTTAATCACAAATATTTTTTTTTCTTCCCAGAACATTTGATTTGAGTCACCTAAAGCAAATCAAGACAGTCTATCCAACAGCTTACCATATGCACTGGGAGAAGACATTGCCGCAACACAAACGGGAAGGAAAAAAGAATGAACCCTACACACTCACATTGGAGGCCAACCTAGCGGGTATTCCAACGGACTCATCTTCTGTTAAAGGTAATATGTTCAAATTAGATTTAATGGGCTTCACTTTGGGGGTAGAGGTACATATTTTGAAGGTGGGGGGGGGCACAATATCAAATGTCCCCCCACGAATTTACATGTATGCATAAGTCGTCGTCATCGGGCCCCCTCGCCCCCCTACCCCCCCCCCCCCCCCCCCCCCGCCTTGTCATTGTCAGCAGTTGTTTGGCCAGTAATTTGGCAAGTGAAACAAAAAAATGGCAGGCAAAAAATGGCAAAAAATTGTTTTGGTCATTGTTGCCCCCCTGCCCTCCACTTGTCACAAGTTGTTTGGCTAGTAATTTGGCTAGTACCAAAAAAAAATTGGCAGGCAGGTTCCTGCGTGTGATGCCCCCCTACATTTGAAAATGGATTTGTGCCCCTGCTGTGCACATACTTCTTCTACCAGGTTGTGGGGGAGGGCGACACATGAATTCTGCTGTGGTATGCTTCTGAATGAACAGGTAAAATAGACACAAAGCAAGTAATGTGCTGAGTTCTGATGATATCCAAAATTTTATATTGGGTTTTACTACCCAGGACATGTAATTTCACCTTTCTGTATTCGTATCCTGAACGAGTAATATCGATATGTTTATAATTTTACCCCTAAATATAAATACAGTGTCTTTACCATTTTAATGCATTTTATTATTTTTGTTCTTTTAATTTTGGCAGATGTGGGTACATAAATTATTGTTGGTGGTATTATCATCTTCATTATTGATTATCAATTATTATCATATGCAAATATGTGGTGCAATGACACTGGTTTATAATGTTTCAGATTTTTTTCTCTCCTGAATCTAGTGATGAGCTGTTTCTTCCATTTCTGTCTGCGAATACTTCTTCAATACCCTACTAAAAATGCAACTTGCATACGTTAGTTATTGCCATGTCGTGCAAGCCTTGGGCAAGCTTTCAGGTTGTTATTGACATTGTTTGTTAAAAAGGTATGCATAACATGTTATTTAATTAATCTATGATCTATCCACTCCAAATACTCCAGGTAATAACCCAGCCCAGGACTCATTACTAGGAGGTCTGATGAAGCCTTGTGATAGTAAGTCAGGAAGCAGCATTTTTGAGAAGTTCACACCATCCATGCTGATAGCTAGAAGAACTCTCTTCCACAATGGTCTGGTAGACATCGTCAAAACACATCACAAGGTATGGATGATACAAACTTGATACCTAATAAAAATTCACCGAGTAATTGATGAAAATTGATATTTCATCTTCTTCAGAAATGACAGAAGATATACATACAAAAGTTACAAGCTCTTCATAACTTGGGACTTTGACGTGTAAATACCAAATTAATTACAGAGCAGTAACCATAACTGAACATGAATAACCCATATACCACATGAAAGTAAAATACATGTATTCACAGTATGCTCGATTCATACCATGTGTATCGTAGGTAAAAAGGGAACTGATCTCGACTAACAGTTTTGCTTTCTTGTTGACAACTTTATCATCATGTATTCTCACATTATAGTATTCAACTTTTTATATATTCTTATTGAGCTTTATATTTTAGTTTTGTACTTTGGTTCTAATCTTGTTAAACTGCACAACTGTTCTCACATTATATTATTCAATAAATCTATATATATTCTTATTGAGCTTTATATTTTAGTTATTTTATACCCTGCTTTTAATCTTGTTAAACTGCACAATTGTTCAAAATGATGTTGTTCAAACTTCAACTGATTATGCTATCACTTGATTTTTGTTCGATTTTGAGAGATTTGCTGTATACCTGTTTATTTTCAAACCACAGGACTTCCTTTCAACCCTCAACCCGCCCATGTCGGTCCCGGATAAGAAACTGATCCGCTGGCATCCCAAGTTCCGACTGGAGCAGATACCCGACGTCGGAGCAGGCCGGAGCTCCCCTGAACCTCCCCAAGATACCGGACCTACAACACGGCCAAAGATGTGACTCCACAAAAGCTAGAGAGATGAGCTTAAATCCAAAGGTAAGAGACATGAATGGAACTTATTTCAGCTCAAAGATGACGCAGAAACGCAGACCATCCCTGTTTCCGGGATGGTCCCCGCTCTGAGTGTGGAGTGTCATACCTGCATCCCCGTTTGGCAGCATTTACAAACACACACACACATACTGACAGACTGGAGCAAAAGAGCAATTAAGAGTCAACGTGCACTTTTATTATGAGTGTGAAAACTGAATTTACTTATTGCTTATTGGTTGTAAATCCTTGCTAATAACGACAACCATATTGTTTGATTCTCACTCTTTAGAAGCAATTTTTAACTCTGAATTAGGCCAGAACACTGATCACATATCCACATATTCATGTATCAAATCCTAAATCTGTGTTTTATCCACATCACATCTTGTGTCTATTTATAACTGATACTAGTCAGTCTTGAAATCATTTTATAATGCTATTGTAAATTCACGATGGTGTCATACTGCTACTGTAGTTACGAAAAAGTGAACATTGATGACACTGCTCATTATGTATGTCCTTGTATTATAGGTCACCAAAGCGCTTGAACTGGTTGCCAAAAATTCTGAATTGAAGGCGGCAGTTGATGCCAAGAGAGAGGAGACGGAGAAGAAGAGAGCTGAGACATCACAACAGAAAAAGTCCAACCAGGCCTTGAAGGGCATATCACAGGACCTCTTGGAAAGGGTGAGTGACATTGAAAACTAGTACAAAAGTCAGCAAAATTGTGCATTTTGTGTTTAAGATCTTGGCAAAATGATTCAGAGAAGGGATAATTTAGACATATTCTGTTGTCATTGAATTACACATGTTTGTACGTAAAGAAAAACTGAATGTTATTTTTCAATTCAATTTCAATTTCAATTTCAATTTTCATATTTTATAGGTTTTGTGTGAATAGAATTCGTACAGAGTTGGCATGAACAAGAAATGATTTAAACATGTTAGTTTTTTTGAGAGAGAAAAACAAAGAAGTATAGAATCTGTGTTAATTCTGTATAAGGTATAGTGCTTTATCTCCACCACCACTACCAGCACCTCCCAAGCTGAAATGACAACTCCCCCCCCCCCAAAAAAAGTAATATGCATGCTGCCCACCCTACCCAGGAAGTGGGGAGCCAGCTGGAGCACATATTAGGTCACTGTGACATTGATGTAATTCTCTTGTTTTGCAATACATTGCGCCACCAATGTCCAGCCCGGACAGGCTAGATTTCCAACTTCCCGGTCGACATGAACTACAACATCATGTGCATAGTACGCATAGTGTTACAGTTCAGTGGCCGACAAGTATGACTGATTTTGGGCGATGCGTGTTGATCAATTGAAAAATTTTGTAACACAACAGGGCATTCCATGTTCAGAAAAGAAACAGGAGGAATTAGTTGATTTTGGCAGCTGAAAATTGGCAAGATTCGCAGAATGCATATGTAAACACCCAGTGATAATCACTTCCATGTCAATTTTACCCAAGATGCAATGCGCCAAATAGCCCTGTTCGGGTCTGCCATATGATGGCACTACGTAATGCAAATTGCGAGAATTGTTGATGAATGATGGTGTATCTTCTTCCTCTTTGTTCCACAGATTCAGGCCAAGGAGGCTCACAAGACAGAGCTGGCCATGATGAGGAGCCCCAAGGAGGAGAAGCGAATTGGCATGCTGGAACGACTACCGGAACTCTGCCGGATTCTGAGAGTGTATCCTTTCCATTAAAATAAAAATCACAGTAGGGGCGTAGCCACAGGAGGGCCTGGGAAACATTTTTTTGGCCCCCAGATGCCTTCCCCATGCAACTTTTTTGTCAATCATGCACAAAAGTATTGTCACTCGAGACATCAGAAATCAACATCAAACCCACTGAAAAATGTTTATTTTGACAAATTGTGATGTTTAAAGGCAGAGAATCTCATTTGCAAACATCCTCGCAGACCAGGAAAAGATGACCCATGCCCTTAGGCTATTGATGAAGGGCATGTCTGTGAAATTTGGGGGTCAGTAATTACATAGAATTTGAACAATGCGAAAGAAAAATAATAGCCGTTTAGTGTACGTTCTATGGTAGGAATTTTTTTCTCGCGAGAAAAAAATTCAAATCAGGGTCTAACGGTCACTATAATTTCACTAAAACTGAGTTTCTAGGTCCTATACTTTCCTAAAGGTCCCAGATGGCATTTTCTCCTACATGTAAATGCCATTGCATTAACACAATGTTAATTTTTAGGCATGCAAAAGAGATCCCGTGCCTTTAAATTATCAGAGAACATGTAGCAGTATGTACATTACCTATGGGAAATGCCTTTGGTCCCTTCCCTCCCTTCCTGATATTTCACATCTTGAGTAATTTCTTTAAAATGGGAGAGTTTCAGAGCATTGATAGATCATAAAGGTCTATTTAATTAAATACATGATTGCAAGAATTTCATTTTTTGGTCATTTTTACCATTTACAAAAAATACATTTTTTAAATTCAATACGTACAAATGATTTCCTTGATGTGGTATCATCAGATTCTTCCTGTCAGAGAAGAAAGCAGCCCTTCCTATAGATGTCGTGGCACAGAAGTTGACGGAAAGTTATCGCTCAGTGTTGTCAAGAGGTCAGATATCTGCTGTTGATTTACATGACATTGAAATATATATATGAAAGATATATCAGCATATACACTATTTTTAGATGGATAGAGAGATAGATAGATATCAAATGACTGAGCTAAGATCAGTTCTGATTTGTATTTGACCTGTCACCACAAAACGATCAATAAGTCACAATGGAAGTTTTGGTGTAAATGCTGTAAACAGTGGAATTGGGTTGCAAAAGTTGATTCTAGGATTCTGATATTTTCTAAAAGTACATGCACTCATCTTTCATCTGTCCAAATTTGAGGACCAGAAGTGATTCAAAAGTATGATTTTTCTTGAATTGAACTTCAACATGTTTTGCAGGAGCTTGAAAATTGGCTGAATTTGATCTTCACATCGTGAGATTAATCATAAATGTAACCCATGTTGTAATCCGACATCGTCAAGTCCCCCCGTAATAAGTTTGGTATCACCACAAAGCTTCTTTTATGAACCCTTCATTGACGGTGATTGTAAGAACCAAAAAGGATTGTCCAATCCACAGTTCTCCTTTGGAAAGTACTAGTTTTATTTCTGTGGAACAGTTGTCAAAAGCCTCCCATTTTGCATGAATGAGCACTATTTTTGCTGTCGGTTTTCTCTGCTTTCCTGATAATCGCTTTGGTTATAGTCCAGACTTGTGTGCGGGGTTTTAAATAGGTTTGCTTCGTCCATCGTAGACAAATTCTACATCATTTTAAAGCTTAGGGTCTCTACTTTAAGACTGTATGAAAAACGCAATTTCCTATTTTTCAGACCTATGGTGCATTTTGTGGTGGCAGGTCACATATATCAGTGTTTGGTCTTAGACCAGTTGGTCTGAGATCAAATATTAAGACCAAGATCAAACAGTCCAAGATCAAGAACGAGAACAGATCCTCTGAGATCAACATCAAGACCACAAGACCAGGTTTAGTTAAGATTTAAAGAAAAAGGAAGGAAACGGAAAACTCCATTCTAAGATGATTGTACAATTGCTCGTACAATCAAACACTATAATAGTCTGCAAGGAACAAATGGTAGGCAAATAAAGGACAATGGTCAGTTTATAGTTGGAGATCACATTTAATATCAATCATCTGGTTTTAAAGGGAGAATTCATCATAGCTAAACAGTTGGTGCAAAAGCTTTCCGAAATCTTTTGGATTCAATTTTACAGTGTCTTAGCAAGAAAATAAAAACAAGACACTAGTCAATAACATGTAAGTAAAATTTGTATGAAAGATGAGTACAACTTCTAAGAAATGAAATAACACATCTTTGTTCATTTATTGTATTTCCATTCTAAAGTTTTGCACCAAAGTACTAACAAATAATCAACAAGTTTATGACAAATGAAGTGACTGTTATCATGAAATAAGTTTGATAAATTTAGTGACAAATTTCAATGTCACCACTTATCAAGTTTGTTAGTTTATTATTATGTGTCTTAGAGTTCACTGGAGCACTATCATTACAGGAATCAACGTTCCGCAGGGTGGGGGGGGGGTGTATCTGCTTCATGGAGTCATGTTTTCATCCTTCACTGATTAGTCAATGATTTCAAAAGCTTTTTGAAATCATTTTGTTAATGTAATCACAATATTGATTTCGAGCTCATCTCGAGCAAATGTTCCAAGAACAAAAACTTTGAGATCAAGACCAACAGTTTGCTGATCTTGTGATCTTGAGATACCTAATTCCATATGTATAGAAATAGAAAGATTATCTATTTTTCTTTGTCCTCCCCTTCCAGACGACGTGGAGCAACATATCGACCTGATGACGGAGGTGCTCCCCGATTGGCTGAAGAAGATCAACATCCGCAAGGTGTGCTACATCAAGATGGACAAGAAGATGGAACTGAACAACATCATCAACATCATCAACAAACAGCTGAAACAGCTCAAGTGAACAGAGAACTTTCAATCATCTCTGATTGTTTCTGGTTTTGAAATTTTGTAGTTACAGTACATCGGCATCAACAGAATGGGGACATGGGGAATATGTCTTCCCACGTTCAAAAGTGAGGGTGACATCATGTCATTTGGGCCCCTGCCTCCACACTTTTCGGGATCAAAATCATGCGCAGTAATAAATCACTTGTATGCATGTGGGCCATCATTTTTGAAGGGTTAATGTACATGATGATGAAGCCATGTTGTATGATAGAAACCTTGTATTAATGCTATGATGAAATTATGAGGCACCTTATCCTGTCCCTATCTTTTAATCAGCTGTTGGTGCCCTTGGGTCAATCCATCAGGTTCTTTGCTGTGACCTGCTCAAATGCAGTCACTCTGACTCTCCCGGTTTTCAGGCCATTTTCCCCAAATTTCCCATCCTCTCTCTTAAGTTGCAAATTCCTCTGGCTAAGGGGTGAGTTCTCCTGTCAAGCAGTGGTTTCTTCCACTATTTTCTCCTTCCATATGAAGACAAAAGTCCAAATATGTTACCTTTATTTGTCCATTTTATGCACGCTGTTCAAATGAAGACTGCCTATCAATATCCATGCTCTTGAGCTTTCTGATGGCAGTATTTGTATGAGTATGTACCTGTACCATGTGCACAAATATGTTTGAGCACAGAGCTATGTATATATACTGTGTAGGCATTGAATAAACAAAATACAACAACAATAACAATACTCCAGAAGTCTGATTCGATCATGTCTGAGTTGCCAAAAGTGTGCAGTTTAGATACTGAATACAGTGTAAATTGAGGAAAACTTTGCAAGCTGTGTTTAAAAAACAGTCAGTGATGCCTATCAAGATGTCATATTTTGTAGTTATAAATGCCTCCATGAAATATGTACTACATCTTTCATACTCGGGGTAATCATAAATGTTGTGATCTAATTTGGTAAGGCTTTAATCAGGGCTCCACACTAACCTTTTTTCTTACTTGCCCTGTGGGCAAGTGAAATCATCACTTTCAGATTTTTACTTGCCCGAATGAAAAATTTACTTGCCCGAATATAAACAATGATAAAATACATTAAAAATTATTCCCCTTAATTTTAACCAATAAGGCCCTTTTTATAACAAAAAGTGTGATTTATGAATTTGAAGAGTAATAAATGAAGTACAATGAAAAAATAATGATGAAATTTAGAAGTAAACACAATACAACGTTTTAGACATATTTTGTTCGTTTTTGGTAAGATTTTTGGACATGTTTTGCTCATTTCTTGATCAAAATTTTACTTGCCCAATTGGGCAAGTAAATTTTAACATTTTGAATTTTTACTTGCCCAACTTGAAATTTTACTTGCCCCGGGCAAGCGGGCAAGTGCTAGTGTCGAGCCCTGCTTTAATTATTGGTATGTGATTATTGTAAATGCAATATTGTGCAGGCCTACCTTATGCATGTACGTCCAGTTTTCACCATAATCAGGCCTTTTTGTATAATACTTAAATTATGGATTGCCCCTTCTCCTAAATCGTCCTGTTTTCAGCGAAGAACAAAATGATATAGAAAGCTATAATATGGTGTATGAGGGGAGAGGATAGGGGAGGGGGTGGAAGGGGAGGAGGCAAGGTGGAGAAGGGGGAGGCTGGGAGGAGAGGAGTGAGAGAAGAAGTATAGTTATTGGAGGGTTGTCTTTAGTAAATACTTATAAGTGATGATCATGGAGTACGATTTTGTGTAACATTCTCGTTTGATACAACTATCGATGGTTGTTATTAACATGTAAATTGTAATCATTTAGGTCATGTTGAAATTTTGGAAATAACTTTGCAAATATTCCCACAATAAAACTAAAGACTATTATGTCTGCGATGAAAAAAACAACTTTTATGGCAGTATGAGAAGGTAAAGCCCAGGAAGTGATAGTGTGTTAAAGTATGTATAATTTATGATGCTAATAAAGGGAATGAACAGAAGAACCTGACTTAAATCATGGTACTTTCATGATATTGAAAATACTATTTATATCTCAGATTGAAAAATAATTTTAATTGCAGAGGCTTTTTGAAAAAATGTAATAATATTGTTAGGTGTTTGTTACAATTGTTGATTATTTTGTCCAAAAAATACATTAATACAAGTTTCTATCATTACAACATGGCTTCATCAATCATGTACAAGTTAACCCTTTCAAAAATGATGCGCACACCAATGCGATACAAGTGATTTAATTCAGCTGCGCTATGATTTTGGATCCCGAAAATGGGGAGGCAGGCGGCCCAACATGACATGATGTCACCCTCACTCTTTGACACGTGGGAAGACATATTCCCATGTCCCCATCTTGTTGATGCCGATGTACTCGAACCTAAAACATTTCACAACCAAACAATCAGAGATGATTGAACAGTTCTCTGTTCACTTGAGCCTGTTTGCAGCTGTTTGTTGATGATGTGTTATGATCGTGTTCAAGTCCATCTTCTGTTCATCTTGATGCTAGCACACCTTGCTGGATGTTTACTCTGTCAGCAAATCGGAGCCACCTCCGTCATCAGCGTCCCGATATGTTGCTCCACGCTCGTCTGGAAGGTGGGAGGACAAAGAAAAATGTAGATAATCTTTCTATTTCTATACAATATGTGAATTACGGTATCACTCAGATCACAAGATCAAGCAAACTTGCTGGTTTTGATCTCAAGCTTTTGTTCTTGCCAACATTTGCTTCGGAGTCATGAGCTCGAAAATCATATTGTGATGTACATTAACAAAATATGATTCAAAAAAGCTTTTGAAACTCATTGACTAAATCAGTGAAGGATGAAAACCATGACTCGATGGAAGCAGATACACCCCCCCCCCCACACGCGGAAGTTGATTCCTGTATTGCATAGTGCTCACGTGAACCTCTAAGACACATAATAATAAACTAACACAACTTGTTAAGTCGGTGACATTGAATTTTGTCCACTAAACTTTATCAACTTAATTTCGATAACAGTCACTTCATTCTGTCATAAACTGTGTTGATTATTATGTTAGTACTTTGGTCTGCAAAACTTTAGAATGGAAATATCACATATAACAAAGAAAAAGATAGTGTTCATTCCTTCTTAGAAGTTGTACTCATTTTTCATACAAATTTTACTACTGTTATCTTGACTAGTGTCTTTTTTTATTTCCTGCTAAGACACTGTAGATATTGAATGCAACAGATTCTGCGAAAGCTTTTGCACAACTGTTAGCTGATGCATT
>JZLH01S0630003.1:42870-65248 GCA_001188425.1 Eucidaris tribuloides | reverse complement strand
CAGCTTGATTAGGGTAAGGGCGATTTTTAAATGAGCCTTGGGGCTATTCTTGAATTTTGAGGGCTATAATGCAAATGAAAAAGCCCGCAACAGAGATTTCTGAGCGATAATTTACAGAAACTTGAACAGGTTTTCAACAAATTTTTTCAATGATATGTTTGATAAAAATGGGTGTGAACTTTCCTAAAAATTTCTGTAGTAAAATATGAGGGCGACTCTGAAGAAAATGGTCGCCCCAAAGAATTCTCCTCTGAGGGCGAAATCGCCCGTCGCCCTGGGGTATTTCCTACGTTGATTTATATGTCATGCCATTTCAGAAATATAGATGATGAATTGGTGGAATACGGACCATTTACTCGAACTGTCTGTGTAATAGCAGTCTGGATTCCTGATGTCACTTGTAGCTTTCACCAGAAGTTTAACTTAACCCGTTGGAGACTACCAATGAGATATCTTGGGCTGGGGTCTATGGAGAATGTGTGTTATGTTCAAATCAAATCATCTCCAATGGGTTAATATCAGTTGAAACTCAAAGTGAATACTATTGTAAAACACTATACTTTCGCGCACATGAAACTTTCACAAACACGAGCAACGGTCATTTTGGGTGTATGAATCTTTCGCGAATCACTGACCATGACAAATCAAAATATAGTAAAATTGTTAAGAAGAAGCACTTGGGTGTATTATTAATACATGGTCACAACAATTTACAGAAATTATTTGTTTTAATGCCTCTAAAGCAACGTTTTATCAAATGTAGAAGTCAAGTGCGACCGTCATAAGTCAGGGTGCACTATAACTAGTATATCTCGAGTCATTTGATTTATACAGTACTGGTCTTGTATTGATATTGGCATTCAAAAAGATGTGTACACACAAGCTTTTGCATGCATTTTATTTTTGCTAATTTCGACTCCTCACAAATTCTCGAAAGTAAATGCTCATGAAAATTTCTGGCTTTACAGTACCTCGGCAAGTTGGGAAGCCATAGTGTCCGTCACGGCACTCGCCGCAAGAACGTCCGTCGTAAACCTCGCGGCAGCGGCACTGACCAGTCACCGCGTCACAAACGATGTCATAGGACCCAATCTGATCACAGTCACATCCTGCAAGAACAAATTCAGAGGGACATGGATATTCATTTTAATCTCATTCTATTGATCTGAAACATAAATTTGTTTTGTACGAATATAATTTATATCATAAGGTACATATATATCAATATAACAACATTGCAATAAAATTGCCTACATGACCAGTGTCTGATAGACTTACAAGCATCTGATAACCAGGTTAAAAGTAGTGTAAAGCGCTTAGAGATGATGTTTTTCATATTACGTGCTATATTTATCGAAACTATTATCATTATTTATTATTATTTAGATTCAAATTCCAGTCTTGAGATAAGACTACTTTAACAGCTGTGTGAATTTCAAATTCAGTAAGTAGCATTAGCACATTATGTCGCTGCTTTTTTGTTTTAATTTTATCAGCACTTATCACAAAACTTGACTTTCCAACATCAAGACTTTTGAGAGAGGTGAAGATTTATGTGAATATTCACATTATAAATGAGTTTAGCTTATTGGCTTGCTAAGTTCATTTCAGGGGGTGGAAATGATGAGCAAAATCTTTTAATACGGCCTTTGTTCATGCACACAACAGTTTGACTTACGCGCACACTCGGGGAAACCGTAGTAGCTAAGGGCACACAGATTGCAGTTGCGTCCGGTGAAGTTAGGCTTGCAGGGGCATTGGCCTCCACTGACCTGACACACCTTATTCTCTGTACCATTCACGTTGCAGTCACAAGCTAGAGAGGTCAAATAAAATCAGTCAAGGAGATTATTACTCAGGTAGATAAATAGATAGATAGATAGATGGATACAAACGTACGTACATACATACATACATATATACATACATACATGTAGAGAGATATATAGAAAGATATATAGAAAGATGGATAGATAGATAGATAGATAGATAGATAGATAGATAGATAGATAGATAGATAGATAGATAGATAGATAGGATAGATACATGGATACATAGATAGCTAGATGGATAGATATATGGAGAGATAGATACATACATACATACATACACACATACATACATACATACATACATACATACGAACATACATACATAAGTACATACATACATATGTACATACATACACACATACACACATAGATGGATAGAGAGAGATATAGACACATACAAACATACAGACAGACAGACAGACATAGAGACATACATACATACATACATATACACACATACATACATACAAACATATATGGATAGATCAATCCATAGATAATCTAGAATGTGCAGTGACACAGGGCAGCCATAGGATGAACCTTACAATCTTTACAAAATTCTTGATATTGACGTAATTATACCAGTGACCAGACATACACTCAGAAGACAACAAGCTAGTGCTAGGTTTTTAAGCATTTAAACTTATAAACAACAGGGCTGCCAACTTTCATCAATGCCTTTCAGTAATTTCACAGCTAAAAATCAGTAATTTTGCTTTATTTTGAATCAAAAGCAAAATGCAGTATAATTACCGGTACACAAAACTGATTACATGAAATCAGTATTTTTCATGCAACCTTCAGCATTTTTTATCACTCAGTAGAATTACTGAAAATCAGTAACACTTGGCAGCTCTGCAATAATGAACTGGCTATCACAAACAGGCAGGAATCAGACTAAAGTAACAATCTTTCTAGCAGAGAATTTATAGGGTATGGGGTCATATTGGTGATAATCAAGCCACACAGATTTGATATTTCTGTGAAATTGTGACAAAGATGTGCTCAGCAACTTCTGACAAGGGGTAGGAACATTACTTACGGCGGCAGTTGGGGTAGCCATAGTAACCGTCGTTGCACTCAGTGCAACCCAGTCCAGCGTACTCAGGCCTGCACTCACACTGGCCAGTGAGGGCAGCACAGTTACCAGTGGACAAGGAGGGGTCACAGTTGCAAGCTGGGGAGAAAGAGGAACAGATATCATGCTTTTATGCTGTCATGCTTCACCAACACCACACCACCACCATCTCCGCCACCATCATCATCACCACCACTACCACTACCACCGTCATCACCACCACCACTACCACCATCACCATCATCACCACCACTACCACCATCACCATCACTACAACCACCACAATCACCACCACCACCATCACCATCATCATCATCACCACCATCACCGTCACCATCATCATCATCACCATTACCATCACCATTACCATCAATAATCACCACCATCACCTCACAATCACCTCCCCCCCATCACCCATCATCACCCTCACCACCACCATTACCACCACCACCACCACCAGCACCAGCAGCAGCAACAATAGCAGCAACATGGTATCAATCACTTCATTCATTGACGTTCTCAACTCCAAACCCCCCCCCCAACAAAAAAATCTCTACTCATGTTGCAGATATTATAATAAGTGAGCTCCCTGTCTTAGGGGTCGGTGGCAGCCTTTCTTATAATCCAGGGGAAAAAATACACGGGGGCTCGGGGCGATTTTGCCCCCGAAATGGCCAAAAGAGCCCCCGAAATATGTAAAAGAGCCCCCATAGATTACTATAGGGTTCTATACAAAAGAATATCTGGAAAGCACAGAAACAGGAAAAGTAGCCCCCGAAATTAAAATTTTAATTTTTTCCCTGTTATAATCATCATCTTCATCATCATCACCATCATTATTATCATCATCATTAATCTCATCACTATCATTGATATACCAATCCCCCTGCACCTCTCCCCCTCACCCCTCCCTCCCAATTCAATCTCTACATACTCCGTAAACACGTCATCCCGGTACTTACGTTGGCAAACATCATAATCAGTGAGCTCCCTGCCCTCAGGTCGATAGTAGCCTGGCCTGCAGAGGTGGCAGTTGACCCCCATGGTGTTGTGTTGGCAGGATTGGCATACTCCCCCTCCCTCAAAGTTACCGCTGATGTCCAGCGATCCCCTCCTAGCGGCCACGTCCTCGTCATAGACACACTCAGAGGAATGTCCATAGCAGTTGCAGGCTATCGTACGAGACCAGAACGAAAAGAACAATTGATAGCATTTGATAGAACAATTTGAAAAGAACACTTGATAGCAATTGAAAGCATTCCAGTGAATTTATAGAGGATCTAGATTACTGGTTGATGGAAAATCTTTCATCAAAACTTCACATTTCATTTGTTTCCAGGTGAAAGGTAATTGCATTTGAATTATAATACAGGACTAATTCACTTCAAATGTAATAAATAGTTGTAGCATCGGCAGTTTAAGCAAGTGAAGTTTCCTAAACACTACACTTACGTTCACACACAAACGGGTCACTGTAGGTTGACGGTCGCCACGCCTTCTGGACGAAGCCAGGACAGCACTCGTTGCACTCGTCACCGCACGTGTTGTGTTCACAGCGACACAGCTGTTTGCCATCTGAGGCCGGCAGGTCACAGTTCGTGGCATGTCCGTTGCAGGCACAGCGCCCTCCTATGGTGATGTCCTTGATACTGTAGTAGTACTATAAGGGGGGGGGGGGGTGCAAAGGTCAAGAGGTCACAAAGTTATGTACACATTAACTCTTAACATGCCGGAAAATTACTGCTCTGTGGACATTATGTGCATTGTTGTGGCTTTCTATGGGATTAAAAACACTATATAACATTGTGGAAGACCCGTTTGAAAAATTGTCACACTTTGCTATCTGACACATCCGACAGTGTTTGAATAGACAAATCAACACCCAACAACACAAAACTTCAGACAGTTATGCTGTCACTTGTAAAATATGTACAGATAAAATTTGGCACATGAATTATTCTTAGCCGATGTAAATTTTACAACACAGCAGTCTAGGGAGGACAATTGGGATGGTCTCTCAATGATTTTTACAATTTTAAAGCACTTACTTATAATTTTGAACTGAGAATTTTTCAGGGCTTCATTTTTAGGGTTTATCAGAGACACTAGTAGCATGGGGAATCATGCAGCTCGCATTTTTTTAAATGGAAATATTGTTATGCGATGCCTTTAATTTCTATCACGGTCGTGACCAGGGTTGTCACCAGAGTGATTTTAGAACCAGGTAAAAAGTGACTGAAAAGCATAGCAAGCCAAGCAAGAGGTGCTATCGCCCCTCACAGCCAGGGGTCCAGGGGCCCACTTAATGTTTGGTTTTGACCAGTGCAAAAGCATGTAAGCTTACTTTGCCATTTTGCAGTAATAAAAACACAAGGAATAATCACTCAATTACAGAGACCACTAAGAATTCAGTGGGGGGAAAGAAATTTGTGCCGGGCAGCAAGGCTGAAATTTTCCAGGAGTACCAGGCGGGGATTTTGAGAACAGGATAGCTCCGCCCAGCACCGCCCGGCGTGGTGACAGCACTGGTCCTGACCCTCAGAGTATTGGGCCAAACCTGTTAATCAGTCTATCTTACCCTTTTTGAAAATTGGTCTATCGGCCCCATTCAATGATTAGTCCATCGGACTCTTAGAGTATTGGGCCCTTACTCTTAAATAGTCTATCGGACTCTTTTTGAAAATCAGTCTACTGGATCCTTTTCGATAATCGGTCTATCAGACTGTAACCGGAATCACCCTAATTTGTACTCACCCTCCTAGTGATGGTGGGGTCTTGGCGAGCTACGGCCATGAGATGGCCCAGCAGGGTGTTGGTCCTGATCAACCTCAGGCGGATATGGGTTGCCTTGATCCACTCCTGGAGGGTGGCTGAGTGAGGGGCACCGGGACGGTTGTTGACCAGAGACACCACAATCTAGAAAGGACAAAAATATGGTAGAAAATATACAGGGTTTGAACACTTAACATATATACTCAAAATTTCCTGACTTTCCATAACTTCCCAGAGCAGAAAACTGTGAATATCCATGATTCTTTTTCCATGTTTAAAGCATGTAAAAATGCATCATTGCTATACTAGCAAGTTCTCAATCAGGGGTCATTTTAAAAATACCTTGAATAAATGATTTTGTCCTGACTTTCCAACAGTAGTTGATGGATTCCCAGACTTTCTCCAACTTTCACTTCTGGAAAAAGTATATATCTAATTCCTTGCCTTTCCAGAATTTCTCTACCCAGTATGAACCTTGATAGAGTTTTTACAGTAAGACCTACACAAGTGTTTACAACATATGTTTGATTGGGAGGTACTTATTGTCTAAACACCAAAAATGACAAGGGCAGATCAAAAAATGCAATTAATTCCTCCCCTAACAGTGCACTATGCACATGGACACGTCACAGGCACATAGAAACACTGACACACAGTCACACAAACACACTAATACAGACACACTGTCACACACACTATCACACTGACACATAGAAACACAGACAGAAAGACACACTGACACATAGACACACAGAGAGAAAGACACACTGACAGACACACAGACATAAATTTGAAGGACTACAGTACCTCTCCATCTTCTAGTGGGACAATGTCGGAGTAGTCAGCCGTGCAGATCACATCGTTGTCATGTCGGATCTCTTCCAAGGACTGCATACCAAAGACATCCTGACAGTCGCTTGGGGTCTCTGCGAAGTACTGCCATGGCTCGTACGTCTCACCAAAGTCGCGGGAACGTTCCAGGATCCACATACCGGGACGTGGCGAGTTGGCGAACTTGATCAGGATGTAAGCGACCTGGTACAACTGTAATTTGAAGAAAGGGGAAAAATTGATTGATATGAAAAGTCAAAAATTCACTGAGCTCTTTCAAATTGTTGAGTTGGTAGAATAATTGAGGAACATATTTTTTATTTGCCTTTCAGGGGAGTCAAGGGGACCATTTCATGAAAGTTGTCAGACTCTGACAGACTCTGGTAACAGTCAGTGCACAATGCTTCCCAGCCAATCAAAACTAAGGATTTTACTGAACTAATGAACTTGTCAGAAAAACCGGATATGTCGGATATTTTATCAAACAAGTCCTACCATCGACCCCCCCCACCCCCCCCCTTCCCCGGACGTGAGATGAACACCTAATCTGCATGCATTTAAAGATTGTGTCATTGATTTGCACGTCAAAAAACATCTATATGAATGAAATCAGCTGAAATCATATCCAATGTGAAGATTAATATAAATAAACACCTCTCATAGAGACTTGGGGTAAAATATTGAGTTTTGGTGAAAATCTGGACGGTTAAACTTCATCCTTTTTCAAATTGCTCAGGAGCAATTTCAAAAACTCTGCGACGTCAAACGTGCATGTGTCATTCCAAAATTGTCCGATCAGCCGTTAGCCAATGGTCGCACGGGGGTTAGCCGTTTAGCCAATCACTGTGCAACATGTGCGCTCCGCTGGTCTTGCGACGGTACACAATAACCGCGATTCGCAGTTTGAGCAAAATTGAAACTCACGGAAAGAACAACATTCTGGTAACATGTCGTTATTAGTTTTTCTCATAAAACAACAAATTCATGATGTATGGATCTCAGACATTCAACACACCATTTGTAAGTACTATACTACCGTTTGGTATTGATAATGAAGGGAAGTAATGGACTTGCACATCCCTGACACAATCTTTAAACCGTGGGGAAAAAAGACACATGAAGCAGATTCAAGTGGGGACTGAACCCACAACCTCCAGATTACTAGGGAGACTTCATTACCACTAGACCACCAATAATGCCTGATGG
The DNA here is from genome assembly GCA_001188425.1 of Eucidaris tribuloides. Classification (NCBI taxonomy): domain Eukaryota; kingdom Metazoa; phylum Echinodermata; class Echinoidea; order Cidaroida; family Cidaridae; genus Eucidaris; species Eucidaris tribuloides. The sequence goes on along the minus strand of JZLH01S0630003.1, from coordinate 57,529 downwards.
CCCGAGTGTTAAATTTGGTTCTAATTCAAGAAGGCAGCAGGCAACTGCAGATTGTTAGAATTTATAAATTCTTGTGTTAGTAGAATGACAGGATAGTACATACTTTTGTTTGCCTTTGATTCAATTTGACACACGTTGAAAATTAACACTAAACCTACATGTAGGCGGTAGGCCTACACTGTATTGCACTTATAGTTCAGATTGTATCATGAGGAATATCATTTTCAGGTCCTTGTTCCAAATTGTACCATTATTCTACTTTTCTAAATTGTTTTTATAACGACAGGTTTACCATGAAATATTCCAATAATTTATTTTTTAACACCCAACATTCAAACTGATATTAGTAAGTATTGTTTGGACTTCGGACACAGATGTACAAGAAGCGCCATCCCCCCCCCCCCCCTTACAGACATGGACGAACATTAAAAAAAAAAAAGGATTTTATTTAGGCTACTAATTCTGTTGTGAGAGACACAAACTATCATTACAAGAGGAATATTTAGATTATCAAAAAAATATATAAATATTTTTGGAAAGTAGCAGGACTTTTATAGTACATGTATGCTTGAATTAAAGTGGAATGAAACCCAGACACATTCCTGCATTCAAAGATTACAGAACAATACGAGAAGGAAATTAGTGAAAATTTGAACAGATTTGGTTGAATGGTTCAAGGGTTATGTTTGTTCAAAGCTTTATTGTGATCCTTGTTTATGGCGGATTGTTAAATTGGCACTCTGACAGCTTTTTAGATGAAAGTGTGGAGAATCTCCATTGGTTTTGTACACAAATTTTCACTTATTCTCATTTTTATCAAATATCTGATTTGCTCTTGCTTCTTGTGCAAGTATGTCCTAGGAAAAATGAGGTCTACATTGTTTTTCTGAAAAGAATTTAGATAGTTTCTCAACTGACACTTTAGAAAACTGCAAATTACTGAAAATTTATGTACAAATCCAATGGGGAAGTTCTCCACACTTTCATCTCAAAAGTGGGTAGAGTTGCCAAATTAAGGATCTCCATAACAAGGATTTAATAAACTTGAACAATCATAACTCTTAAACCGTTTCAACCAAATTTGCTCAAACTTTCACTATTTTCCATCTTGTATTGTTCTGTATCATCTGAATTCAGTAAGATGTCTTGGGTTTCATTTCCCTTTAAATGAAAGCAGATATTTTTCTCTCTCTCTTTCTACTGTTCTACAATAAAACTTGCAATGTTATCATCCCAAATTGTGATACTGACAATATTACAGAAATCAATCATCATGCAGTAGTACTAGTAGTGAATACTGTATATTTCTACAAAACTTTTGAAACAATATTCAATTTTCACAGAGCTCCCAGACTCCAAGATCTGCTTTCGCATACCAAAACTTGACCTTTAACCTGTCCCATCTGGTAGTGTGGTACAAGTCCTCCATTATGTCACACCCTAGGAATGCTGGAGGTAGGAAGTTCATGGGATCTTCTACACTTCTTGTAAATGTCAGATTTTCCTCACTATTGTGTGTAGGTAGAAAAACCAACTGAACGACAAAGTACATTCACATTGTAGCTGTAGTGTACACACAATGGCCTATAATTTACACAATAATGCCAAGAAAGGTTATGTTGCCCTCAAGTGAGAAATTTTAAATATTGGGTCGGTCAGTCGATTTCATTTTTTTTTTTTATCTCTTTTTTTACGACATAAATAACATGTACATGTATATAGGATGAAACTGTGTGAGAGGCGAGTTTCCCAATATTTTTTTACAGGTCTTTTGAATGGACAAAACACATATCAGAGTGTTATTTTATGCCACTGAATAAGAAAGAATTTTAGCAAATTCTTTACATAAATCTGACATTTTCTCCCTAAAAATGGCGAGTTTGTACAAGTGCATGTATATCTTGGATTCACTTTAAAAAATTGTGATTTTTTTTTTTTTTTTTAGTCACTTTTACCCGTTCGGTCCGCCTTCGACGGGCCAACATGACTGGGGTGGGGGGGGGGGGGAGGGGGCCTCATGATATTTGAGAAAGTTCACCTTATCACCAGAACCAAAATTCCCATACTGTATCATCATATTTACATTACACAACATGCACTTTTTTTGTGTGTTTATATTCAGATTTCGGACATCACTTGATCAAAATTTGGATTGGAAATTCACTGTATACAAATCAATCACAATATAGGATTTAAGCCATTTACATGGGGTATGATTACCGTACATGTAGATGAAACAATGTTTCTGACTGCTATGCCATCCTCAAATTTTACGCAACTGTATAAAGAAGACTTTTGAAACACTGGATAGCACAACATGAAATGTTTTGAACAGTATGTGAGATATTTACATGCAACATGTCCAAGATGTACAGTATATCCAGGAATGTGACAGGTGAAGGTATTCTTCTAAACATAATGTAGCAATAAATGCAGTCAAAAAGGTTGGTAAGATAAAAAGAGCTACCCATTCTTCAAAGATGTGCGGACGTGAACATGGTACAATTATGAGTAGTCTGTAGCTTCTAGACGTTAAGATTAACCCACCCTATATTGATAAGGAAACTGTTATCCTCCTTTATAGTATTTATGTCCTCAGTCAACTGCTGGGACTCAAACTGGTCTCCAGATACTGCGTCGCAGGGGGCGTGTGTTAGGGAGAAATAGTCGCAGGGTCTGGGAGCGAGACTAAATTATGAGGTAATTTAATCCATAGATACTAACTATGAAGAAATGGCTTAGATCTAACATTGTGGAAGACACATTTAAAAATTTGTCTAACTTTGCTATCTGACATATCTGACAGTGTTTGAGTGGACAAATAAACACCCTAGAAGACAAAAGTTCAGACAGTTATGCTGTCACTTGTAAAATATTATACTGACAATTAAAACTGGTGCTGTGGTGCATGAATTATTCTTGACCGATGAAAATTCTGCAACCAAGCAGTCTACAGGGGAAAATGGAATGGTTTCTCAACGATTTTTTACATTTTTAAAGCACTTAATAATCTCTTTGAACTGTATTTTTTCCAGGGCTTCATTTTTAGACTTTGTCAAAGTCATTCGTAGCATGGGGAATCATGTACCTCACATTTTTTTTTAAACAGAAATATTGTTATACATGTACAATGTCTTTAATATACAGTGTCTTGATGTAATGTAAAACCGGTAGACCAATTTCATTTATTAATGTACAAGCAAATTTAATCTTTCTGACAAAAATTACCCTTGACAACCAGAATAGCTTCCCAAAGGCTTGCCAAACAAAAGTACAACACATGTATCCCACTTGCATTTTGTGGTATATTCATAGACAAAGACGGAAGAAATATAATGCCTAATCACCAACCTTTGGAAAGAAAACAATGCTTAAAGGGAGAAGGAGCCAGCAACTAACAGGCATAAGTTAAGAAAACGAATTGAGTTCTAGCCAACCAATCAGATCGCACATGCACTGGTGTGGAGCTGACCATGCGTGACCGTAGCATGCCACCCGGCGTGTGTTTGCCACGTCGTGGTAATGTATGCACTGTTTGAATCGATAAGCTCCTCCCCCTATAGAGCTTTCTCTACAAGTTTTGTCCCGGGACAAAACTTGCAAAGACATAAAATAAACACAAATTAACTAATTTATAGGGCATTTTTCACCATGTACCATACACCGATGTAATTCTCACAATACTCGCAACGTCATTTTTTTCTTAACTTATTTCTGTTAGACAGTTGCTGGCCCCTTCTCCCTTTGAATTTGATTTTTTTTTATGCATTATGGAACAGTCCTTAGTTTGACCAACCACACAGCACCCTATTCAGTCATCACCAATCTTCTGATTTTGAACCATTAGTGTAGAAAATACCTCTGCTCTGGGGCTGACTGTGATTTGTCACTGCTAGTTTTGGTATGCAATGTACAGGCTGTAGACAGCAAAAGGTCAGATGGGGCCAGTGTTGTACAGTAACATGTAGGCCTACAGTACAGTAGGCGCCCTTGTACAGTACATGTACTGATTGTCAAAAAGGTACACTATACCATAATGTTACATGTAGGGGTTGGGCTTGTTCAGTCATACCAAGGTCTACCAATACCATGGATTTTACTAGAACAATACCAAGCTCCTCTAGTCTTATTAGTCCATACACCTACATGTACCGGTACACCACAGAAAAGTTAACAGAACATTTTGTACACTGTACTGTAGTCTAACCTCAAGAATGACCGAAGTCCATGGGAGGTCATTTTCAGTAAATCAAGAAAAACTAAATATTTTTTAACATTTCCAATAAAATTATATTTGAGAGTGTGATCAGTTAATGTCACAGACGGACACTTTAAAAAATGATCATTATTGAAGGCATTAGGAAAACAGGTGATAAGACTTGAAGGGCTGCTATATGATTTCTTGTGGAGGCTATCACTAAAGGTACTGAATATTGCTAAACTTTCCTTAGGTCTTCAATAATGGCCATTTTTTAAAACGTCCGTCAGTGACATTTACTGATCACACTCTTGACTATGATATATAAGACAACCTCGTAAATACAAGTTTAATTGTACATTTTTTATCATAATTCACCTGCACGTGATTTGTGGGGCGAATCCTTTTATTTGATCAGGGTTCCCACAGAAATTTGAAAACAGATTTCCATGACTTTTCCATGACTAAATTGCTGCTTTCTATGACTTCCCAGACACGTTATGCCCAGGGGGGCCAGTCAAACATAATGCTGTACACATGCGTGACCAAATTATTTCCAGACACCCCCTAAACAAGTTTTTCTGTGTGTGCAAAATAACCCCCTAAACGAGTTTTTCGCGTGCTTCATTTACACATTTTAGCCCTTAAACATACCCTAAATACGTTTGACCAGTCTTTCAAACAAGAGCCCCGGGGGGCACGACGCTCACCTGAGGTCTCGCAAACTCTCTATGGTACCCATAGAAAAAAACATCAGCTATACAGTTCGGCCTCGGTTATACGGCCATCGATTATACGGAGATCTCTGTTATCCGCACAATGGGCTTATCAGTCATTACATGTAATTGATACACCTTTATCAGAAGTGTACACAGAAACCTGCTGGGAATCACTGAACAATAAATAATGTGACACTTGTGGGAGGTCTGTTGCAATTTGTACATGGTCTTTGGGTTGCTTATACAACAATTTATTGCACTTGTACCTCCCTATACTGGTTTGTACATTATCTTCTTATTGGCCATACTCACTTATCGATGATGCTGGTCAACATCGCGCTAATCGAGTTCGAACTGTATGGTATAGTGTCTGGCCATGAGTGAGCTCTGAATCTAGGCACTCACGTAGCCAAATGAACCCGTTGGAAACTTTGCATTTTTGTCCCCTTCCATACACGTAGGCCTTAATGTATGTAGCTGATTTTGCCAAGTTAATTGAAAAAAATTCTGACATCCATTCTTTATAAACAAGGCACAAAGGCCAGTAATGCTTAACATTTGCCTTTGACCTACTTGTTGTGACCTGTGACCCAATTTAACATTGAGTCACTTATACATGTAGCATTTACCATCAAATTTAGCACAAATTCGGCAATAACCAAAGAAGAAACATTTAATTCATTTGACCTTTACCACATATGTGACCTTTGAGGCGGGGTCCCAATTACATTGAGGTCCTGTTACGCATCTACATGCCCAAGGTTGGTTACAAATGGGTATGTGGTTAGAAAGTTACGAGTTTGGCCCTTATCGGCCTGCCCCTGGGCCCAGGCCTGGTAGTACCATTCCAGGAACCCTTCTATCCCTCCTGAGGATCAATTCAAACAGTTTGTCTAATCCATTGATGTGAAGTTGAATTATTCCATAGGGCCATCCAAACTTTGCCCCGCTTTAGGGCCAAACCGGCCACTGGGCATTTCATGAGGAACATTTAATTTAAGCACATTAGAGTATCTAAACACAAAGTGGCTTAACCTAACTAATTCTGGATCTAGTAGATAGAAGATGTTTGAAAAGATACCTACTTTTGGCCTTTAGGGCCTGCCCCTGGGCCCAGGGGCCATGGTACCATTTTTTGCGGGACCTTGATTCCACCTAAGGATCTTCCTGCCAAGTTGTACGCTAAATCCAATCATGCATTTTGAAGAAGAAGCTGAAAATGTGTAAAAGTTTACGCACGACGAACGACGCACGACGCACGACCCACGATGCACGACGAACGACGAACGACGCACGATGGACGACGGACAAAAAGCGATCGCAATAGCTCACTTGAGCCTTTAGCTCAAGTGAGCTAAAAAAGCTTCGGGAAAAAAATACCCTAAATCCGTCTGAACAGTCTTTCAAAACCATCCTTTTTGTTGAAAATCTGTGTTTTTGAAACCCTTAACGCGTGCACGCGCGGGCCGCGTCTAAAACTGAAAAAACACCCCTTTAAACGTGTTTTTTTGGTCACGCATGTGTACAACATTATGTTTGACTGGCCCCCCCTCCCCCCGGGACATTATGATGGCCTCCACCTCCCCTCACAGCCATCCGTTCCACCCACAGGGTTCCCACAGAAATTTGGAAACAGATTTCCATGACTTTTTCATGACTTTTCACAAATTTTCCAAATTCCCTGACTTTTCCCTGACCACAAATTTTTCCAGGATTTTCCAGGATTTTCCATGACTACATGTAGGTGCGTCTACATTACGAAACTTCGCGAAGTTAAATTTCGCGAAGTTTTATGAAACTTCGAGAAAATTCATTTGTGCATCCACACTAGCCCAAAACTTCCCGATCTTTTCCGGGAGGGTTAACTTCCCAAAAATTAAGTCGTTAATGCGCATGTGCAGTAAAAGGTAAACAATGCGGTCTTGATGTATAGAGCGCGCGAAAACAAGATTATGCAACCAGCTTGTTGGCATTCGTCGACTTCAACTTCGTAAATACATGATGGCATTGTCATTGAATTTAAAATGTTGTAATGGCTGGACATGACGCTTGATTTGGCAGTCATTCACTGCAGACTTTGACTAAGAAGATCTGAACTTTGAAGACAACCAAGGCTTTTTCTTATAATTATGTACGCCGTCGACAAAGGGAAACCGCTGCACTGAATATCCTCACGTGCACTGAGCTTAGTCCTCAAATTGGGAAATGTTTTCCTGCAAATTCCAATGAAAATCACATTCGTTCACAAATTCAGACACATTCGCATGTACTGCACATACTAGGCAGAGCGACTACCAGCTTTCACGCGTCCCGCGTTTTGTACCGGAAATGGTCAATAGGATACTGCACCCCACGAAACTTCGCGAAGTTTGCGTCCACACTGCAAATGTCGCGCGACATTTCGCGGTGTCCGAGAAAAATCCTACCCCAAGAGTAGGATTTTTCGCGGGAAGATTCGCAGGTATAATTTCGCGAAGTTTGCATCTACACTGCAAAATATCGGGAAGTTTATTATCGGGAAGTTAAACTTCGCGAAGTTTCGGTAGGTGTAGACGCACCTATTGTGGAACCTGTCATCGGATGGACCGCGGTCAGTTTTTGAATTGGACTTGGTCCAGTACATAAATAAGAATCTTATAATAGTAATTCCTTATAATCATCAAAACAGAGAGAGCGGCGTATTAATATGACAATAAGACATGACCAAGCTGCCGCACTTCTTATATGGCATACTAGATAATCATCCTTTAATTTTGGCAGTTACGGCGGCCCGTAATACAAATTTATCATTATACACAGATGAGCATGTACAGATAGTGAAGCACAACAATTTCCGCCTTTTAACTCAATTTGGCCAAAATTCATCGGGTCGTTTTATCATTCACGGAATTCAATCTTATATTGTGTTATTATTTTTTAAATCTAAATATCAAGAATACACATACATGTCATACATGTAGAATTGAATGTACAGAGTGTTCAGCGAGAAAAAATCTGAACAATAAATATTCTCTCCATGATCATCCCTCTCAGGCTGCTCACAACTGAAAAAATCATTCTTGCATCATTACTATACATGCGCATTCTGGAACTAAGTACAGTTCGTAATCACCAGATTAACAACAGCGGAAAGACAACATGAGCAAAACGCACAAAAACTCCTGTTGAAAATTTGAGTCTACAACAGCTGCAACGTGTACATGTAGCGACTACATCCATCGTAAGAACTAAGTGATTTTACCTCGGATTTACAAGCTACGGCCTACTTTCGCTCTCCTTCAGTTATCAAACACACCAGAGTGAAATCTCACGACATGATCATTTTAATCCGAGAGAAAATCGTCGGCCCACAGTTCTCTCTTGAATTAACAATTAGCCTCATAAAAGCTTGATGGTGAAGTTGACATCTCACTCTCGAGAAACCATTGCCTACAACTCATTGCCAAATCAGAACTATGTACGGCCTAATTCGGAGATTAGAGCCAGAAAAAGATGAAAAATATTTGCCATTTGTCTCATGGCAGCCAATTTTTTGGCACTGCTTCTCAAATTAAACAGTTACAATAGTATCTATTACACAGTCCACACAACTGCATTATGCGTAAGAGCCACGCGAAGGATTACGCATGACTCGCCCCTGTCATTAAATGGTATCTTAGTTTCCGTTTTACCACCAACCTCTTGGGAAGCGAGCGGGGGAGGACGGGAGACTAGGATTTAGCGGAGTTAACTGTATTACATCCCACCTTTCACAGAACCTTCCCATCTTTGTTTTCTTTATTCTTATCTTATTTTTATTTCTCTTTTTCTTCATTTTCCTTTCTCTGTCCTTTTTTATTTTTTTTTTTATTTTGTCCACTATTGTATATCCCTCTGGTTATTACATTACAAATCAGACTTCTGTATTCCCATCCTACCTTAGGGTACCCCTGGCTACTGTACAAGTACATCGTGACATGACAATAAATACATATGTTTATAACCCACAACTACTGTAACACTGCACTACAACAGAATTTATAGGGATTTCCGATAAAATAGGTAAATCCTTGTTGGTCAAAATTAAAATTCACAACAACATAACATATTGCGCACCCCGGCCGTTAGCATTGAAACGTAATATACTGAGATGTATAGCAAACTCTGAAACGCAAATAATTTAGATAGCCGCATCGTTCTGCATCATGTTGTTTCGCAAAGGCACTGAACGGTTCCATCCACCGTAACCAGGAGACACACCTTTTGTTCCATTTACACAGTTTCAATTTGAGCCAAAATCGTTATACCAAATTATAAGCTTTGTGAAAAAATTCTAGGTTCTTACGTGTTTAAGTTGTCTCTATGTTAACGATTCTAAAAGGACAAAAAAAAAAAACAGATTGATCTTATAGTTTTTTTTCACCAGATTAAATCAAAATTAATCGGCACTCTGCAAATACGTCGCCACCACTTCTTAGGTACACTTTTCGTGTTAACAAAGCAACCACAATCAGCACGATAAATTTTTTCTAGTTAGATTGACAAAGCAAGACTCAATGTGTTCTAATACATCATAACCCAAAGAAAGCTCCACCCGCATATCCATCCTAGTATTCATGTAAAGCCCCGTTCGACTCACACCGCGTTTCTCTGTACGTCCGACCCGCCTGTACGTCCCCGACCTTTCTAACGTTTTTTATTATTTTTTTTTTACTTTTCTTTCTCTTTATTTTCTTTTTCATATACATTATAGTATGTTTTATTTTCTTTATCATCTTTTATCATTTTATCTCTTATCTTGTCATATTCTTCTATTTATTTTTATTATTATATCTATCATTCATATTTTTTTTTTTAAACCTATTTATTGATACTAACACTCGATCTATTTTTTTGTTTTCTTTAATCATTTGTCTATAAAACTTTTTTTTGTTTTTTTTGTATTTTTTTCAATTATTTTTAATATTTTAGCTCTGCTCTTTTCCCCTCTAGTTCATCCTTTATTTCTTCTTTTTTCTTTTTTATATTTATATATGCTGATGATTCATGCATTTAATTTTTATCGATCTCAACAATTTTAACTTCGACCGGGCTTGACATTACTTTAAGTCTTTATAACATTTTCGGTGTGAGCTCTAAATTCTGCAACAAGGCTGAGGCGTTGGGGACTTACCATCGGATGAGGCATAATTGTGATTTGTGGTGTACGATGAGCGATTGGAGGTGGTTTGTCATCCCCAGATAAGTTGCCAATTTTTATGATTTGCTGTACAAACAGTGCACAATGGCGGATGAGTTCCTTCGTCGAAATTCAAAAACTACTGATTATTTTTCCCACTTATGCATTGCTAATGGATAATTTGTTCAACCCTCCCCAGGCTGCGGTTGTGGGTTGCATTAAATCGTCCTAACGTAAATTTCACATAAACCCCCAAACAAAATGCATAAGCATTTGATTTGCCTGTACAAATTCCAATGCGAATTGTCTTTGTCAGATGAAATTCAATTTTAAAAATGTTTATTCAATTTACTTTCCATAACAGTAATTGACTGTATCGCTACTGGCTTGGACCCCGTTTGCGTTCACTGGACCAAATACCGATTTGTGTCACTTCTTTCGCATTAAACAAGTATAACTCCAAAGTACTCTATCGAAACACAGACACAAAGTATACATTTTCTGAAATTTATACTCTCAGAGGAATTTCCATCATCCAATCACCAGTTCTTGCAATACAGGGTCCGTGTAAAAAAATTAAAGGGTAATATCACAAACAACTATATTTTCGCTGATAATAATGAACAACCATACATTGTCAGGCTATCAAGTCATGTCTCCAAAATTGACCGTAATGTTGGTTTGAAAAGCACACTTTTAGCGTTAAGAAAATGTGAATGGAGTTTTCGTACTACTCTTTGATTCTTCCAGACATGGCACGTGAGTACAGATCTGTGACCCAATGTTTAAAATTTGCCGCATGTTGACCGACTTTGTTACACAAAACCATTAATATCAACCTTAATTGAAACACAACAATGTATTAAACCTACCGCTAACAATTTTAACATTCATAGTAGATTATGTACTAATGAATTAGAGAGGCTTGTATTTAAAAATTTCAACCAAGCAACTTTAGCCCTGATGAACCAGACTTGGGTGTTCCTTTACATGTCAGTAATCAGGCTTATTAACGCTTACAGTCATGGGCCAAGCCACAAGTACACCACTCATTAATTAACGAATTAAGACCCTGGGGGGAACAAAGGGACAATTAAAAAATTTTTTTTTCATACTCTTTTTTGATTTTCACTATAGGAATTCCACTAGCTACCAATACGTGTGCTTCAAGTTAGTCAGATCGATATCAATAACTCCAGATAGGATAGCCTTATCTGACTGCAAATATTAGGAAAAACAAAAGAGTACAGGCTGAATTTTGAATTTCTCCATATGAGATTGTACACACCCCTTCCTTAATCCACAGATTTGATCCTGTTAACATTTTGCATTTTCACTTATTAAACAAAGTGCCCAATTGCAAGACTTGCTTATCAGATTCAAAAGCAAGAATAATTTGCTGCTGCCGAGATGAGCCTTAAAATATCATATATAATTGGGATGAAGCAATCTCTGATGCCCAAGTTCAATTTAAGAAAGAGGATTCTGAAAAACGAACCCACCAGGCTATTGGGATCCCACCAATAACAACACCGCATGAACCAATTGCTATTTTGCCCACTATGAGTGCGCATAAGACCTTGAATTGACATTTTCCTGTTAAAACTATAACAAATCAAAATTATTAAAAAACAAAAATCCACATAACAAATCTTGCATTAAACAAAGAAAAACAAAGGAAAAATTCTGTCTTTCGCCATTTTTTGTAATGAACAAGGTTAATTAATCATAAAGACACTTTCCTGATGAAAATGTAATCAAATTCACAGTACTAGATTAGGCCAGCTCTATAGGAAAACATACTTATAGCTTGTAATACTAACAAACTCATCTATGGGACGGACGTACACGTCTGAAGTCGTCTCAGACTTTCAGTCAAGTATAATCTCTGTAACCTGCCCAGACTGATTGTTAATCTAGTCGTATTGAAGACAACTAACCAAGACATAGGTACCAAAAGGCTTTCACCACATTTATAATCTTGTAATTTTGTCTCCAAACCGCTCTTCAAAATTTGTCGGACGTACAGTGTTTTTTTTTTTTTTCTTCTCACGACCATCCTACCCCCAACTCTGTACGTGGGGGCGGGTTCGACCCCCAAAAGATCAACCCTATAAACTGAAACAAGTAAATGCGCTGCCACAAATTTGTTATACCGCCAGTTATTTCAATGAGTTCATCCTTTAGCTAAGACCCATGATTAAAATTCCAATTCACCTGCTTCAACACAAATCACAGAGGATTTGACATAAACTCTCAAAGTGTACAGACCTGCTTTGTTGATTCGGTAGCCAGCCCTCAGTATTTTTGCTCATATTTATCTATTCCTTCATATATAGCCTGTCTTGTGATGGTGTAATGGATGAGCCAAAGATCACAGGTTATCCTATACTGAAAATAAAACAATTGTTATAAAATCAAAGGAGATATCTCTAGATGTATCCCAATGTCGCCTCGACCTTTTATGAATGCCCTTATGCATAACAACGAGATGGGACTCTACCTACACGATGCTCCACGCACTCGACAACAGTGCTAGAGTACACACTAGAAATATTACAACACGTGACTACGACCCCGGTTTACACCGGACAGTCACAAAGCGTTCTCGAGGAGACTCGGTCTCGAACGGGCGCCGCGCATTCACTGGCGGTCTTCGTCCGCTTTGGTTTTTTTTTCTTTTTTCTCCCGACGTGATGCCATCTTAACCACAACCAACATCCGACCCAGAAAAGTCGTCCAAAAGCGTTCCAGCAGCTTTTTGCGCACCACTTTAGAGTTATAGTCTGAGACCGTTCTCAACGTTCGGAACGCGGCTCTTAACCCACAAGCGTTCCAGAACACGGTCAGCAGACACCAGGAAGTCTACCAACAAAACATAAGTATCCCGTCTACCCTCGGCCCGAGCTTCGGAAGCTCGGCATAACTTTGACCAGTCCAAAATGGCGCTCGTTAAATCGTCTGCATGCGTAACCCGTGTTACCTTCGCGAACATGAACTGTCGTCTGACGCGGACTGTAACCGACACCAATGAAGGTCCAAACCCGTTCCGAGATGATTAATGGAGCAGGGCGCCCTTAACCTATGCCAGTTCACATTGATGATTATGGTTAAAATATTTACTACACGTACACGGTACATTTGTAACCTCGTTGCTAAGATTGAAAAGAATTGGAAACTCTCAATGATGGATGCCCTGCAGCATTCATCCAAACCAGTGGATGAGTGCGAACCAGTCCCACTCTGGATAGAGCCAACAGCTTGAATTCTTACATTTACAGGGCTAATTTTTTCACATAATGCATCACCATGGCGCTATAGTAGTGCACTGTACAAAGTTACTGTGCTTTTCAAGAGTCGACGTCTTCCGGTTCTTCATGGTACCTCTCATTCTCGTGCTTATCTGTGCACTGCTCCCTTGCTAATGAATTAAAGCACCTATCTGACCTACCCGACTACACATGCTCCTTTCCTTCTAGTCAAATTCCTGTTGCATTTCAACTCAAGAACCAGGGCAGCTCAGCTACAAACTTACGTATCCTATTCAGCATTTCTTCTTCTCTAGCAATCATATGACCTTCAATGTTGTGTTGTTGTTTTATAAAACTCATGTCTGTCATTCTTGGGGTGCCACATCACACCGACGTAGTGGCTCCCCCAACAGAGCCTATCATTGTGTTTCTTTTTTTTTTGGGGGGCGGTGGGATGTCGGCTGGAAGGCGATATCCAGGCTACAGTAATGTAACAGGAGGCTATGTTCAATCCAGTTTACTCTGATGTAAACTGGTTGGTGTTAATTCACCTCTTATTGGCGACAGTATTTTATTAAAGCACAAGCTACATGTAATATCTTGCACATTGTGAAACCCATAACAACCATTAAGTCTTCAAGTTCCAATTTCAACATCACATTCTCACTGTTACATCTAGCAACTGTCTGCCATTTGCACATAGCTCAACAAAATCTTTTACATACCAGAGTCCGTCTTGACTACTCCACCAGTTACCTCCAAGCAATTCAAACATCACCGAAGATTGTACATTGTCAATCAAAAAAAACACATAAATCTTTACTGATAAAACCTCGCGACCCCCGGCTCTGACCATTGACCTTTTTTGCCCGTACAATTTACCCAAGTGTATAGATTTGCAAAAACAAATTCCCATGCAATGGTGGAGCCGTGGAGCCACAGGGTCAAATTTCGGTTTTTCTCTTCGTTCTTTGTGTCGTATTTGTTTATGTGTGGCCTCAAGGGTCCGAGTGTTGGCCGGGTGACTTGACTCCCGGAACGCTGTACGGCGTTGTGGCTGTGCAACTGTGCACTCGCCACGTGATCTGGCTTGTGTGTGCTGTACATGCTTATATTCTTGTGTATGACGCTTTGTGTCGGTGTGTCGGCTTCGGTTGTCGGCCGACCGTCCTGTGTGGCACTGCCCCTTCCTGTGTGTGTGTGTGTGACATGTTTTCGGCTGGCCTGTCGTGCTGTGGTCTTGTGTGTGCTGGCGTGGTGGACGCCTGTGAATCGTCCCCGCTCGGTCCCGCGCTGTGCGCCATCCGCCTCCGCCTGTGTCGTAGTGTGGCCG
>JZLH01S0630003.1:25484-36058 GCA_001188425.1 Eucidaris tribuloides | reverse complement strand
GCTGACTGTGATTGTCCACTGTAGTTATTGGTATGCCAATGTAACAGCTTCGACAGCAACAAGTAATGGGCCAGTCTGTGTACACCGATACAATGTACGGCGCTACAGTACATAGGGCGCCTGATACAAGAATGTAGCTATGGTGTCAAAAAAAGATACCAACCTACTTACATTGTGCCTACAATATGGTAGGGGCTTGTTCAGTCCTGACCAAGTGCCTACCAATACCCATGATACCTAGAACAATACCAAGCCTCTCTGCAGATCTTCATTATCACTACACCTACATGTACCGGTACACCACAAACAATTAACAACCGCATTTGTGTTACACTGGCTGTAGTCTACCCTCAAGAATGACGAAGTCATGGGGAGTCATTTCAGTAAACTCAAGAAAAAATAAATATTTCTTTAACTATTGTCAACTAAAATATATATTTCGACGAGACCTGTCACTAATGTCACGAGACGTGACACTTTAAAAGATTCATCACTATGAACGCATAGAAAAACAAGGCTGATAAGACGGAAGAAGGCTGCTTCGATAGTAATCATTTCGTGTGGCAGGCTTATCCTTTACAGTACTGAATATCTCAAACTTTCCTTAGTCTTCAATAATGCCATTTTTTGTAAAACTCCGTCCAGAGCGTCAGTCACCAGCTCCTTTGTTGCACGCTACATTTTACTCGATCACACTCTTGACTATGATATATAAGGACAACCTCGTAAATTACAAGTTTAATTGACATTTTTATCATAATTACCTGGCAACTGATGTGCCGCGAATCCTCTCTTATTTATAGGGCCGTCTCCCGTCACAAGACATTGAAAACAGAATTTCCATGACTCTTTCCCGATTACTAATTGGCTGCGTTTCTATACCCTTCAGACACGTAACGATCTATGCCCAGGGGGCCAGTCAAACATATGCCTGGACACTAAGTGCCTGACCAACATTATTCCAGACACCTCCCCTATAACAATTTTCTGCTATAGTCAGGCTGCATATGTTGCAACAATAACCCCGTAAACGAGTTTTTCGCTCTAGTCCTCATTTACACATTTTGCTACAGTACCCTAATCGTTGACCGCTCTTTCAAACAAGAGCCCGGGGCACACGCTACCTTAGGTATCTGCGCAAAGCTCTTATGGTACCATACGAAAAAACATCGAGCTATACATGTCCCGAGCCTCGTTATACGGCCACGAGTTATACGAATCTACTGTAATCCGCACAATGGACTCAGTCATTACCATGTAATTGATACAGCTTATCAAGAATGACACAAACCTGCTGGAATCACAGGCGAACAATAAATATTGCACCTTGTGGAGTCCAGCTGACCTCCCACTATGCGCTCCTTTGCATTATCGGCTTTTGGGGTTGCTTAATACGAACAATTTATTGCACTGGTACCTCCCTCTACTGGCTTTTTACATTATCTTCTTATTGGCAGGATACTTTCCGCAGATGACTGTGTCCCACATCATCCGGCTTAATCGGAGTCTCGAACATTTGTAATAAGTGCTTATTGCGCATTGTGAGCCTGATATCTACGCACTCACGGAGCCACATCAACCAGTTAAAACTTTGCTCCCCTTGCCATACACTAGGAGTAGCTACATGTAGTAGCTCATTTTCAAGTTTAAATTAAATCTGACATCCATTTTGATAAAAACCAAGGCCAGGCCTATATCTTAATACATTCTGACCTCCTTGACTACTTTTGTGACCTTCGACCCCAAGTTAACATCGACCGCGTCACTATACATGATAGCATTTACCATCCAAATTAGAGCAAAATGGCCAATAACCAAAGCCAACAAATTTAACCTTCATTTGACCTGTTGACCTAATATGTATACTGGACCCCAAAACTTAATGAGTCCTGTCTACGCATCTACCCACAAGTTTGGTTAAAATGGGCTTGTGTGTAGAAAGTTACTAGTTTGGCCTTATGTGCCCTGCCCTGGTGCCCAGTGGGCGTCCGTTCACCCCGCGCATCATTCCGTAGCCATTCCTATGAACCCTCTACTTTCCCCCCCTGTCTCCCACCAAGTTTGGGTCCTAATCATGAATGTAAGATGTGAATTATTCCCATAGGCCCATCCCAAACTTTTGCCCCCTTATGAGCGGCCCATAACCGGGCCCACCCTTCGGCATTTCATCGACCGAAACATATTTACACATTAGACGATACAAACACAAAGTGCTTACCTAACGTATATTTTCTGGACTAGAAAGAAAGATCTTTGAAATACCTACTTTGTGGCCCTTTAGTCGGCCTCCCCTGCGGCCCAGGCCATGCTGTACCATCTGCGGACCCTTGATTACCACCCCCCTTAAGCGATCAGCTTCCTGGCACAGTCTTACGACCTAAATCCACATCATGCATCTTGGAAGAAGAATGAAAATGCTCACTAACCAGTTTACGCCGACGAACGACGCACGACGCCCCACACCCACCGTGCACGCGACGAACGTACAGAACGCGCCACGATGGACGACGGACAAAAAGCGGGATCGCAACTAGCCACTTGAGCTTATAAGCCAAGTGACTAAAAGCTATCGGGAAAAAATAATACCTTAAATCCTACTGACAGTCTGTTCAAAACCATCCTTTTTGTGAAATGTCGTCACCCTGTGTTTTCGCAAACCTTAACGCGTCTCCCGGCCGTCTAAACTGGGAAAAAAACACCCTTTAACGTGTTTTTTTAGGTCACGATCGTAAACATTATTTTGACTGGCCTCCCCTCCCCCCCGGACCATTATGATGGCCTCCACCTCCCCTCACACCATCCGTTCCACCCACAGGTTCCACAGAAATTTGAAAAGATTTCCATACTTTCGCATACTCTTTCACAATTTCCAAATTCCTAACTTTCCGCCTGACCACAAATCTTTCCAATTCACCAGTTTCTTTCCATTGACTACATGTAGCGTCGTCGCACATACGAAACTTCGCGAATTTAATCCGAAGTTTATGAAACTTCGAGACAATTCATTTGTGCATCCAACTAGCCAAAAGCTTCCCATTCTTTCCGGATGGAGTTAACTTCCCAAAACTATTAAGTCATTAATGCGCGCATGTCAAGTAAAATGAGTAAACAATGCGGTCTTGATATAGACGCGCGCGATAACCAACATTATATGCAACCAGCTTGTGGCATTCGTACGACTTCAAAATCTTCGTAAATACATGGATGGCATTGTCATTGAATTAATGAAATGTCTGTAATGGCTGACATGCACGGCTTGATTTGGCAGATCATTCACTCAGACTTTGACTAAAAGATCGAACTTCTGAAACAACCACGTTTTTTATTATGTACAGCCGGTCGACAAAGCGAAACCGCTCACCTGCAATATCCTACAGTGCACTGAGCTTAGTCCTCAATATTGGGGAAATTTTTCCTGCAACATTCCAATGAAATCACATTCGTCTCACAAATTCAGACACATCGATATGTACCTGCACATACTATGCCAGAGCGACTAACCAGCTTTCAGCGTCCGCGTTGTGTACGAAAGTAAATAGCGATACTGACCCCACCAAACTTCCCCGAAAGTTTGGTCCACACTGCAAAATGCTTCGCCGACATTTCGCGGAGCCCCTTTCATAGTCGACTGAGTATAATCTACCCAAGAGTAGGCATTTTCGCACTCGCGAAGATTCGCAGGTCCATTATTCGCGACAGTGTGACTCTACACCTGCAATAGTCCGGCGAAATTTTACGGGCGCAACAGTTAAACTTCCACTTCATTCCGGTAGTTCGTAGACGCACCTATTGTGGAACCTGTCATCGGATGGACCGCGGTCAGTTTTTGAATTGGACTTGGTCCAGTACATAAATAAGAATCTTATAATAGTAATTCCTTATAATCATCAAAACAGAGAGAGCGGCGTATTAATATGACAATAAGACATGACCAAGCTGCCGCACTTCTTATATGGCATACTAGATAATCATCCTTTAATTTTGGCAGTTACGGCGGCCCGTAATACAAATTTATCATTATACACAGATGAGCATGTACAGATAGTGAAGCACAACAATTTCCGCCTTTTAACTCAATTTGGCCAAAATTCATCGGGTCGTTTTATCATTCACGGAATTCAATCTTATATTGTGTTATTATTTTTTAAATCTAAATATCAAGAATACACATACATGTCATACATGTAGAATTGAATGTACAGAGTGTTCAGCGAGAAAAAATCTGAACAATAAATATTCTCTCCATGATCATCCCTCTCAGGCTGCTCACAACTGAAAAAATCATTCTTGCATCATTACTATACATGCGCATTCTGGAACTAAGTACAGTTCGTAATCACCAGATTAACAACAGCGGAAAGACAACATGAGCAAAACGCACAAAAACTCCTGTTGAAAATTTGAGTCTACAACAGCTGCAACGTGTACATGTAGCGACTACATCCATCGTAAGAACTAAGTGATTTTACCTCGGATTTACAAGCTACGGCCTACTTTCGCTCTCCTTCAGTTATCAAACACACCAGAGTGAAATCTCACGACATGATCATTTTAATCCGAGAGAAAATCGTCGGCCCACAGTTCTCTCTTGAATTAACAATTAGCCTCATAAAAGCTTGATGGTGAAGTTGACATCTCACTCTCGAGAAACCATTGCCTACAACTCATTGCCAAATCAGAACTATGTACGGCCTAATTCGGAGATTAGAGCCAGAAAAAGATGAAAAATATTTGCCATTTGTCTCATGGCAGCCAATTTTTTGGCACTGCTTCTCAAATTAAACAGTTACAATAGTATCTATTACACAGTCCACACAACTGCATTATGCGTAAGAGCCACGCGAAGGATTACGCATGACTCGCCCCTGTCATTAAATGGTATCTTAGTTTCCGTTTTACCACCAACCTCTTGGGAAGCGAGCGGGGGAGGACGGGAGACTAGGATTTAGCGGAGTTAACTGTATTACATCCCACCTTTCACAGAACCTTCCCATCTTTGTTTTCTTTATTCTTATCTTATTTTTATTTCTCTTTTTCTTCATTTTCCTTTCTCTGTCCTTTTTTATTTTTTTTTTTATTTTGTCCACTATTGTATATCCCTCTGGTTATTACATTACAAATCAGACTTCTGTATTCCCATCCTACCTTAGGGTACCCCTGGCTACTGTACAAGTACATCGTGACATGACAATAAATACATATGTTTATAACCCACAACTACTGTAACACTGCACTACAACAGAATTTATAGGGATTTCCGATAAAATAGGTAAATCCTTGTTGGTCAAAATTAAAATTCACAACAACATAACATATTGCGCACCCCGGCCGTTAGCATTGAAACGTAATATACTGAGATGTATAGCAAACTCTGAAACGCAAATAATTTAGATAGCCGCATCGTTCTGCATCATGTTGTTTCGCAAAGGCACTGAACGGTTCCATCCACCGTAACCAGGAGACACACCTTTTGTTCCATTTACACAGTTTCAATTTGAGCCAAAATCGTTATACCAAATTATAAGCTTTGTGAAAAAATTCTAGGTTCTTACGTGTTTAAGTTGTCTCTATGTTAACGATTCTAAAAGGACAAAAAAAAAAAACAGATTGATCTTATAGTTTTTTTTCACCAGATTAAATCAAAATTAATCGGCACTCTGCAAATACGTCGCCACCACTTCTTAGGTACACTTTTCGTGTTAACAAAGCAACCACAATCAGCACGATAAATTTTTTCTAGTTAGATTGACAAAGCAAGACTCAATGTGTTCTAATACATCATAACCCAAAGAAAGCTCCACCCGCATATCCATCCTAGTATTCATGTAAAGCCCCGTTCGACTCACACCGCGTTTCTCTGTACGTCCGACCCGCCTGTACGTCCCCGACCTTTCTAACGTTTTTTATTATTTTTTTTTTACTTTTCTTTCTCTTTATTTTCTTTTTCATATACATTATAGTATGTTTTATTTTCTTTATCATCTTTTATCATTTTATCTCTTATCTTGTCATATTCTTCTATTTATTTTTATTATTATATCTATCATTCATATTTTTTTTTTTAAACCTATTTATTGATACTAACACTCGATCTATTTTTTTGTTTTCTTTAATCATTTGTCTATAAAACTTTTTTTTGTTTTTTTTGTATTTTTTTCAATTATTTTTAATATTTTAGCTCTGCTCTTTTCCCCTCTAGTTCATCCTTTATTTCTTCTTTTTTCTTTTTTATATTTATATATGCTGATGATTCATGCATTTAATTTTTATCGATCTCAACAATTTTAACTTCGACCGGGCTTGACATTACTTTAAGTCTTTATAACATTTTCGGTGTGAGCTCTAAATTCTGCAACAAGGCTGAGGCGTTGGGGACTTACCATCGGATGAGGCATAATTGTGATTTGTGGTGTACGATGAGCGATTGGAGGTGGTTTGTCATCCCCAGATAAGTTGCCAATTTTTATGATTTGCTGTACAAACAGTGCACAATGGCGGATGAGTTCCTTCGTCGAAATTCAAAAACTACTGATTATTTTTCCCACTTATGCATTGCTAATGGATAATTTGTTCAACCCTCCCCAGGCTGCGGTTGTGGGTTGCATTAAATCGTCCTAACGTAAATTTCACATAAACCCCCAAACAAAATGCATAAGCATTTGATTTGCCTGTACAAATTCCAATGCGAATTGTCTTTGTCAGATGAAATTCAATTTTAAAAATGTTTATTCAATTTACTTTCCATAACAGTAATTGACTGTATCGCTACTGGCTTGGACCCCGTTTGCGTTCACTGGACCAAATACCGATTTGTGTCACTTCTTTCGCATTAAACAAGTATAACTCCAAAGTACTCTATCGAAACACAGACACAAAGTATACATTTTCTGAAATTTATACTCTCAGAGGAATTTCCATCATCCAATCACCAGTTCTTGCAATACAGGGTCCGTGTAAAAAAATTAAAGGGTAATATCACAAACAACTATATTTTCGCTGATAATAATGAACAACCATACATTGTCAGGCTATCAAGTCATGTCTCCAAAATTGACCGTAATGTTGGTTTGAAAAGCACACTTTTAGCGTTAAGAAAATGTGAATGGAGTTTTCGTACTACTCTTTGATTCTTCCAGACATGGCACGTGAGTACAGATCTGTGACCCAATGTTTAAAATTTGCCGCATGTTGACCGACTTTGTTACACAAAACCATTAATATCAACCTTAATTGAAACACAACAATGTATTAAACCTACCGCTAACAATTTTAACATTCATAGTAGATTATGTACTAATGAATTAGAGAGGCTTGTATTTAAAAATTTCAACCAAGCAACTTTAGCCCTGATGAACCAGACTTGGGTGTTCCTTTACATGTCAGTAATCAGGCTTATTAACGCTTACAGTCATGGGCCAAGCCACAAGTACACCACTCATTAATTAACGAATTAAGACCCTGGGGGGAACAAAGGGACAATTAAAAAATTTTTTTTTCATACTCTTTTTTGATTTTCACTATAGGAATTCCACTAGCTACCAATACGTGTGCTTCAAGTTAGTCAGATCGATATCAATAACTCCAGATAGGATAGCCTTATCTGACTGCAAATATTAGGAAAAACAAAAGAGTACAGGCTGAATTTTGAATTTCTCCATATGAGATTGTACACACCCCTTCCTTAATCCACAGATTTGATCCTGTTAACATTTTGCATTTTCACTTATTAAACAAAGTGCCCAATTGCAAGACTTGCTTATCAGATTCAAAAGCAAGAATAATTTGCTGCTGCCGAGATGAGCCTTAAAATATCATATATAATTGGGATGAAGCAATCTCTGATGCCCAAGTTCAATTTAAGAAAGAGGATTCTGAAAAACGAACCCACCAGGCTATTGGGATCCCACCAATAACAACACCGCATGAACCAATTGCTATTTTGCCCACTATGAGTGCGCATAAGACCTTGAATTGACATTTTCCTGTTAAAACTATAACAAATCAAAATTATTAAAAAACAAAAATCCACATAACAAATCTTGCATTAAACAAAGAAAAACAAAGGAAAAATTCTGTCTTTCGCCATTTTTTGTAATGAACAAGGTTAATTAATCATAAAGACACTTTCCTGATGAAAATGTAATCAAATTCACAGTACTAGATTAGGCCAGCTCTATAGGAAAACATACTTATAGCTTGTAATACTAACAAACTCATCTATGGGACGGACGTACACGTCTGAAGTCGTCTCAGACTTTCAGTCAAGTATAATCTCTGTAACCTGCCCAGACTGATTGTTAATCTAGTCGTATTGAAGACAACTAACCAAGACATAGGTACCAAAAGGCTTTCACCACATTTATAATCTTGTAATTTTGTCTCCAAACCGCTCTTCAAAATTTGTCGGACGTACAGTGTTTTTTTTTTTTTTCTTCTCACGACCATCCTACCCCCAACTCTGTACGTGGGGGCGGGTTCGACCCCCAAAAGATCAACCCTATAAACTGAAACAAGTAAATGCGCTGCCACAAATTTGTTATACCGCCAGTTATTTCAATGAGTTCATCCTTTAGCTAAGACCCATGATTAAAATTCCAATTCACCTGCTTCAACACAAATCACAGAGGATTTGACATAAACTCTCAAAGTGTACAGACCTGCTTTGTTGATTCGGTAGCCAGCCCTCAGTATTTTTGCTCATATTTATCTATTCCTTCATATATAGCCTGTCTTGTGATGGTGTAATGGATGAGCCAAAGATCACAGGTTATCCTATACTGAAAATAAAACAATTGTTATAAAATCAAAGGAGATATCTCTAGATGTATCCCAATGTCGCCTCGACCTTTTATGAATGCCCTTATGCATAACAGAGAGATGGGACTTCACCTACACCATGTCCACGCCTACACAAAGTTGCTAGATACACCACTAGAAATATACAAAGTGACTACGACCCCGGTTACACCGAAAGTCAAAAGCGTTCTGAGAACGGTCTCAGAACGGTTCACTGGCGGTGTAACCACAACAACCGACCCAAAAGTGGTCCAAAAGCGTTCCAAAAGCGTTTTTGTCGGACCACCTTTAGAGGTATAGTCTGAGACCGTTCTCAGACCGTTTCGAACGCGGTGTAACCACACAAGCGTTCCGAAACCGGTCCAGCACAGGAAGTTACCAAACATAAGTATACCCGTCGGCCGGAAGTACGGATAGACATTTGACCACCGAATGGGCGTGGTTAAATCGTTGCCAGTGGTAACCCGCTGCTCTACTGAACATGAGATGGGTCGTCTGACGGCGGTGTAACCACACCAATGAAGGTCCAAACCCGTTCCGAGATGATTAATGGAAGCAGGGCCTAACTATGCCAGTTCACAGTTATGGATTATGGTAAAATATTTACTACACGTACAACTGGATTTGTAGACCTTTTGTAAAGATTTGAAAAGATTGGAAACTCTTCAATGATGGATGCCCTGCAGATTCATGGGGACACAGTGGAATATGGAACATCCACTCTGGATAGAGCCAAACTTGTAATTCTACATGTTACAGGCCTACATTTTTTTTTCACATAATGCATCACCAGTATAGTAGTGCATGTACAAAGTTTATGTGTTTGTATGAGTGTGTCTTGGTTTCTCTACATGTACCTCCATAGTCTGTGCTTATCTGTGCATGCTCCTTTGCAATGAATAAAAGCACTATTCTGAGCTACCCGTACACACAATGCTCCCTTTGCCTCAGTAAATTCCTGTTGCTATTTCAATGCAGAACCCAGGGCCACTCAGCTACAAAGTTACTATCTATTCGCACCTCACGATCAGAGGCCTTCAAAGGTATAAAATCATGTCTCTGTCATTCTTGGGTGAATCACACCGAAGTGCCAAACAGAGCCTATCATTGTGTTTCTTTTTTTTTGGGGGGGGGTGGTGGAAGGGGGATATCCAGGTACATGTAATGTACATGTAGGCCTATGTTCAATCCAGTTTATTTCTGATGGAAATTTGTGTTAATTCACTTTATGGGAGTATTTTATTAAAGCAAGTACATGTACATGTATCTTGCACATTGTGAAACCCATAACATAACCATAAGCTTCAAGTTCAAGTTTTCAACATCACATTCCCTCACAGTTTGTTACATCTAGCTGTCTGCCATTTTTCTACATAGCTCAACAAAATCCTTTACTACAGAGTCCTTTACTACTTCCACGTTACCTCCAAGCAATTTCAAAAACACCGAAGGATTGTACATTGTCAATCAAACACATAAATCTTTACTGATAAAACTCGACCCCTGAGTCTGACATTGACCTTTTTTGCAGTACAATTTACCCAATGTATAGATTTGCAAACAAAATTCCAGCAATGGGTGGGTGGAGCACAGGGTCAAATTTTGTTTTTCTTTGTTTGTGTGTATTTTGTTGTATGTGTGTGTGTGTGTGTGTGTGTGTGTGTGTGTGTGTGTGTGTGTGTGTGTGTGTGTGTGTGTGTGTGTGTTGTTGTGTGTGTGTGTGTGTGTGTGTGTGTGTGTGTGTGTGTGTGTGTGTGTGTGTGTGTGTGTGTGTGTGT
>JZLH01S0629996.1:29034-44034 GCA_001188425.1 Eucidaris tribuloides | reverse complement strand
TTGAATGTAGCCATTATACTAGTCTGACTGCCAGATCTCTGTCGTATCACTACATGTATCATCTAGTAAAAACTGAATACCTGCAGATCAATTAAAGCTTACACTGTCGTAAACTCGCACTGTAGCAGTTGGACGAGCTAAAATGCAACTTGAGCAATGACCCAGTGTCATATGATTTATCATATTTGAAAAACTTTACAACGTACAATCCCAAATTTTGAAAGTTGCAGGTTGATTTTCCTTTCTTTAGTTGGATCAAATCTGAACAAAACCGGTTTGGTGGGCAAATAAAAACACAGTGTTAAATAATATTCTTATTCTTACATAATTTCTGTTCACCGTGGTACAGCATTAATGCAATAATCATGTTTTTGTACTTGCATAGATCTAGACAGGAAAGAGAGAGTGGTGGAAATTCATTTCAGTCTGTTATTCATACTTGTACATGTTCTTCTACAATGCAGTACTTGCATTCACAGAATCATGCAGTCCACACATCAGTAATAAACAAAACCTAATTGCATAACATTAATCTACCATCCATACAATATACCATGTAAACATACAATATTCAACTGAGCATAGATCAGTGTATGGATATTACAAATACAATCATCAATTACACAAGTACAATACATGAGATTGAAGGTGTTTATTTCAGCGCTCATTTTGACAGTTCAGTTTGACAGCTGCTTATGACATATTTACATAACAATATTATTGGAGCATGGAATGTTTAAATAAGCTATATAGATATCAACAGTCATGCATGGAATATCACAGCCACAGAGAGCTGTGAAAATATGGGGCAGTGTTATGAACCAATTATATCTTGCTCTGTCAAAACTTTCTGCACTCGGAAGTCCTGGGACATTAAAGAAATTCACTGAAATATCACAGAGACTCATTTTCCAATCTGAATTTGGGGCTTAAGAGTTTGAATGACTCAACTGTTCTATGAAATATGAGAATGATAGTTGAGATGTCGACCATAAAATTGAATCGTTATCCTGCGAAACTGGGTTCCACATCTTCAACACGCTTGAAATGAAATGAAATACAGACGTCTTCCAGATGCATCCCCCTTTACTGATCGCTCCAGGGCAATTCGCGCCATGTGGACCGCTTGCTGCCAGTGTCACCAGAATCTACGGTTCTAACTGCTCCACAATGACAAATTTTCTCCAACAAAAATCTACATCGCCGGAAGGCAATTACATTATTACTATCGCATCTCATTTTGATCTGTACCTCTTCACACATAATCTACGTAATAATGTCTATATGTTTACATTCATGTCCATATACTCCAAACTTTAAATTTTGGCTATCAAAAACATTTTTTTTCTAAATTGTTATTTCTTCTATATATGCACTCTATGATGATGAAATTAATGATGATGATGATGATGATAATGATTGACAATCTTCACATGCTTTTAATACATGTACATGTATGTTGTGTACAATTTTCATTCACATAATCATGTACATTTATTGTTATTATTGTTTGCTGATAGGGCGTGAGCCTGCTATTTCTCAATTTACCCCATCGAGCCCAAAAGATTTGACCCTAAAGACTACCTATGTGATTGAAAAAAGATATGTCAGCTGGACACCAGTGATCGGGTTTGGTACCCAGACCGAATTTAAGGGGGTTCATAACTCAGTCCCACGCATGGATTATTGAGTATGTTTGGCGTCTTGGTGACCTGTATGATGGCTCTAAAATGCGCTAGCGCCGACGACCCGTAGCGCCGCACGCGTGCCATAGTATTACGCGCACGCGCATCAATGATGTTAATACATAACATAATTGCGCAATGAAATGAAATTGCGCGCGCGCATACAGACAAAATGCGTACTGCATCGCACACCTGCAGTATACAGGTCATCAAGACGCCAAGCATACTCAATAATCCATGCGTGGGACTGGGTTATGATTATGAACCCCCTTAAATTCGGTCTGGGGACCAAACCCGACCACTGGTGTCCAGCTGACATATCTTTTTTCAATCACAGAGGTAGTCTAATAGGGCTTTCATACGTGATTTTTATACGCGTTTCGAACTGAGTTTCGTACGAAGTACGTATAAATTTCCCCGTGTGAATGCCATCGTACAAAGAAACCCAGTTCGAAACGCGTATAGCTATCCTGATATTTAATCAGCGTTTCGAACGTACTTCGTACAACAATACGCGTATAACGGACGTATGAACGACCGGCTGTAGCAATACGTGTTTAACTGGGCGGGGCTTATGAATTTGACAGTTCCAGGATATTATAGTCCATTTTCCTTCTTCATCCTTTCTTCAATTCTGCCTCCCTATATGTTATTTCTTTATTTTCTTCTCATTTCTATATACTCTTCTCTTTCTTTTTTTCCTCATTAATTCCTTCTATCTTTCTTCTTTTCTTTCTATCTTTCGTTCTATCATTCTATCTTTCTTTCTATCGTTCTATCTCTATCTTTCTTTCCATCTTTCCATCTTCTTTCTGGTGCTCTAACTTTCTATCTCTCTTTCCATCTTTCTGTCCGTCTTTCTATCTTTCTATCTTTTGTTGTATCTTTCTATCTGTACTTCTTTCCGTCTTTCTTTTTATCAATCTATCTTTTTTCTATCTTTCTTTCCATCTTTCTTCCTGTCACTCTAACTTTCTATCTTTCTTTCTATCTTTCTTTTTATCTATCTATCTTTTGTTCTATCTTCCCATTTTTCTGTTATATCTTTCTTCCTATCTTTTTTCTATCTTTCTTTCCACCTTTCTTCCTGTCGCTCTAACTTTCTATCTTTCTTTCTATCTTTCTTTCCGTCTTTCTTTCTTTTCGTCTTTCTATCTTTCTTTCTTTCTTTTTATTTTCTTTCTATCTTTCTTTCCACGTTTCTTTTCGTCTTTCTTTCTATCTTTCGTTCTATTTTTCTATCTTTCTTTCCATCTATATTTTCGCCTTTCTGTCTATCTTTTTATCTTCCTTTCTATTTTTTATCTTTCTATTTATCTTTCTGTCTATCTTTCTATCTTACTTTTTATGTTTCTTTCTGTCCTTGTACATGTATCTTTCTTTCTCATTCTTGTTTCTGTTCTTTCTTTCTTTGTAACCTCCTTCCTTCTTTCCTTTATTCCTTTTGCTCGATCTGTATACCTCCATGATATGACAGACCAGAATTACGTTAGAGAATGCACTGTGGGTGGTCCTTATACGTGTATAAGCAATTGCAGAAACTACGTATGAACGCTGTATCAAGTTATACGCGTTTCGTACGATACACGCACAAAACGCGTATAAACTGCACGTCTGAACGCCCTATAAGTAACTTTAAGGGGTCAAATCTTTTGGGTTCGATGGGGGTTAAATTGAGAAGTAGCTAGCTCCCAGACTGTGACGAATGTCTTAAAGTGGTATAAAACTAAACTGACATACACTAATGTATATTTTATTCAAGTTATTCAGTTAAAGTTTTACATTTACTGGTACTAGTAGTAGGGACAATCACACACACACACACACACACACACACACACACACACACACACACACACACACACACACATCACACACAACAAGACACACACACACACACACACACATACACACACACACACACACACGCACATAATTAATGTAGGGTACAAACATTGTTTACTTGTTTTCATCCAGAATTTATTTCTACACATTTGATGAACATGTGCAAATGTAGCTAATTGATTCAATTCATTTGCTGC
Organism: Eucidaris tribuloides; assembly: GCA_001188425.1. Classification (NCBI taxonomy): domain Eukaryota; kingdom Metazoa; phylum Echinodermata; class Echinoidea; order Cidaroida; family Cidaridae; genus Eucidaris; species Eucidaris tribuloides. Next base: position 40,307 of record JZLH01S0629996.1, on the reverse strand, counting down.
AATTGTCTAATGAAGATGAATTGAGCGTTTAATTGGTTAATCAATGTAATTCACATTTGAAGGACTTCAAAATATAACTGTGCATATGTTATGCTAATGATTACACACGTCCTACTGTGACACCCCATAGCTACAGTGTACATGCAGATGCACATATTTTTTTTTTTAAGATGACACTGCTGCCCATTCAACATTGTTGTTGTAGTATTTGTAAATGCACCATGTACATGTAGTAAAGTCCAAAGGTTTTCCAAAAGGCAAACACTCATTTAACTGACAAGTTTTGACGATCATTTGCAGGATATTTCTGCCTATGTCATGGACTGTGGACATAGTTGTGTTTGCCATATTTATGAAACCAACTTCTGTTAACCACCCTAAATTGCCTTTTGTATTTCTCCCCAAACTGAAGAAAATCCCAGAAACTATTTCTGCCTGAAAACTACCCCATACTACCTGTAGCAGAACGTAAGAAAAACAATTATATTTCATTCAAATTTTTTCACAAACCATGACAAACAATATATACAGAAAGTACATTACATGTAATACTGTTAATGACGACAATTGTAAATTCAAGTGCCTGCTACATCTACATGTACCCCATTTGTCTGTTTGTCATCCATGAAGAAAAAGAAAGAAGAACAATCAGATGTTACTCTTTGAAAAAAAATGGGGGACAGGTTCCTTCCCACTTACCCCCTCCCCAAGCAATTAACACCCTTAAAATGTGTGATATTGTCATGAATAATAATAAGAAGAAGAAGAAGAAGAAGAATACTAATAAAGACACTATCATAACCTTAAGGAAGACCTGTTTAAAAAATTGTCAAACTTTGCTATCTGACATATCTGGTAGTGTTTGAATGGACAAATAAACACCCTACGATACAAAAGTTAAGATAGTTACATTATGCTGTCACTTCTAAAATATGTACAGATAAGAAATGGCATATGAATAATTAATTTCTGCCGATGAAAATTCTGCAACACAGCAGTAGGGGTGGCGAAATTTGATCTGAACCTCATTCGATTATTGTGGAAAGAACATCGTCGATAACATGATTTATCGCCAGAGTTGAAAAACAGATTTGTGATGAAGAAGATAAATCTATTTCAGGCTGAACTTGCAGCCCTGTAGGGCTGTTATCAAAATGTAGTCAAAACAATGTTGCTTTCTGTAGACCCTCTTGTAATTAGATCAGGAGATTCATGGTGCTGATTGTTTACATTTTTGGTGGGCAGCGTGTTGATGGAGTTGTTATGATTGCTGATATTTATACTAAATGCTCTACCGCTTTCAATACCACAAGTTTGATAGCTGAAGAGAATGGAGGTGTCTCTTCTGTCCCCCACTTCCCTGTCTACAGACAGTAGCACTCGTGTGCAGAGTATGCATTCATAGCTAGGGATTTTTTGGTCCCTCCCACTGCAGTGCATGCATTTACCCCATTAGGTTTTCATAATCGATATTTTTGGTCATATCGTGCCTCTGGCGATATTTTGAAATAATCATGAGATCATTATCATGTAGACGATGTTTTTTCAACATCGTGTAATTTCGATATTATCTAAACATCGGCCAGCCCTACACAGCAGTCTATGGGGGAAAACTGGAATGGTCTCTCAATGATTTTTACTTTTTTAAAGCACTTAATGATCACTTTGAACTGTAACTTTTTCAGGGCTTCATTTTTAGACCTTGACAAAGACTCTAGTAGCATGGGGCATCACATAGCTCATTTTTTTAATGGAAATGTTGCGATACGATGCCTTTAAGAAAAAGTCTAGTGGTGTAAATATCATATACACAGAAACTGTGAAATTATACAAGGCTAATGAACTGGCCTGGCTCTAGGAATTTCCTCAAGTCATAATTTAAATCAAGTATTGTAGATTTTAGTTTGGTGCAACGATTCAACTGAATAGTAGTTTTATGCAACCAACACACATTATTTGATGCACTCTACACATATGTGACATGGCACCATTCAAAGAAGAGGGATTTGTTTCCTAAATAGTATCTCCTCAATTTCATTAAGTTAATGACAAGGAAATGCATTCCCGAGTGGAGGAAACATGTTCTTGTACATTACATCCTGGTGTCCGTATCATCAAGAACTGGAATTAAATCATTAGGGGAGAGCCGGGGCATGAGTTGGCGCGTGGGGTAAGTTGGAACATTTGTAATTCTTCTCTTACGCTTTATAATTATTTTTTTCTTCAATAAATACACTGCAGGTGGCTAGGCATTGCAACAACCCCCTCACTCCACACCAATAAAGACGTTTTGAGGGCCAGATTAGATTTATATGATTTTGTGCTTGAGGGATAAGTTTTTGATTTTTCCGCCTTCTGAGTAATTTTTCTGATTTCTCGAAAAATTTGCTTATTTTTACTAAAGGCTAGAATAAAAATTTGAGTATTGTTTATTTATAATTTAGCCTGTATTTATCTATAAAATAAGGCTTTAGTCATAATTTTGGTCTTGTTTGCTTTCGTTTGACCACAGGGTTTCAAGTCCAAAATGCCCTCGGGGGTTCGTTGCACTTTGAGCCAGGGTTAGTTGGCCACACATTTTGGCAGGTGTGCAACTAACCCAATACAAGAATCATGTGTTTGTGTGCTAAAACCTACCCCAATACAGCATATGAGTTACGTGTATAAAGTGTGCATTCACATAAATTGGGCATTTCGCAAAAGCCATTAACTTCAGTTTTTTTGTTTCCAAATAAATGATATCACAATGTTGAAATTGTCTTAAGGATGACCAAAACCTAATACCAGACCATACAATGACCAGGGCCGAAGTACAAAATCAAGAGCAAGACATCTTGGGAAGATAAGAATCAATGGCAAACTTAGACCCTATGCAATTTATCTAAAAAATTCAAAATCACATAAAAGTTGCCATGAATTCTCTATATTCTTCAATGTTTGTGAAATGTCTATCAGACTGTACGAAAAAATAGAAAGTGTATTTTATTTCTAAAAATCTGTGTCAGTGTGAGTGCATGCTTGTATTCATGTATTGTTTGCCTACGCATGTGCTTGCGTTGTGTGTGTGTGTGTGTGTGTGTGTGTGTGTGTGTGTGTGTGTGTGTGTGTGTGTGTGAGTGTGTGTGTGTGTGTGAGTGTATGTATGTAGTAGTAAGTGTTGAATGTTTATGTGACTAAGAAATAAATTAATGGGTATTCATCTGTTTCACTGTGATTGAATATTATGTGATTTTTGTACGGTAACATGTACAGTACCGTACATAAAACTATTGTGCCAACTTACCCCACCCCATGTGCCAACTAACCCCGCGGGTGGGGTTAGTTGGCACACTTGACATGATGTCATTTATTGTAAAATATATAAGAAACTAAAAATGTTTGAACTGAAATTGTACCCCTCATTTATAGCCCAGATAACACCCTTCATACTAGTATGATTAAAATTTAATTAATCAATTTATTTAACTCTTGAGAGGCAAAATCCCAAAAATCGTGCCAACTAGCCCCGCTCTCCCCTACTCTTGAAATCAATATCAAGAAATCAATTGCAGTATTAATCTGCATTGATCTTGTATAAAGGGGAAGTATAATTATGAAAGTAAATGTTATTGAGACACACATTAGACCTAACTGGAGTGGTCAACAGCATAGACAACAAATATTCTTTATTAAAGCCAATATGCACAGTACATGTACAATGAATGGTTTGGGTTGCCCTCATTGAATGCAGGTACCGGTATTTCAGTGACTCATTTACAAAAGTTCATTCATGTAGGCTAACTGGTACTTATTTCACAAACAGCGTCCTATGCTCCTGTTTGCAAAATGTTAGTTTCAAGTTTGTAATAGTTTTACATGTAGGTGTAACTTGGAGATTCTCTGGTATGAAGTATGCACATCTACTTTCATAGTTTAATACAGGCTTGTAGTACTTACATACTGTACAGTTTTAAATTCAATTATGGTAGCAGTACAAGTACATGTACAGTTCTATTTACACTTGAAGATCAATTGTCAAATTTACTTATCTGCTAAGTATGCATTTACTTTGAATAAAGTCGGAGAAATCCCAATGAACTGTACTTGCACCAATCACTGTATGTATGTGGGGTTGTACCATGCAAAACAAAATTACTAAAGACGTTTGTTAAAGGGGACATAAAGGGACCTAAAAAGGTTTGCCCCAAGAAAGTTTTTACAGTGCTCTTGTGAAGCTTCATGAGGCAAACCATGCACTGACTCAATCAGCTTAAAATGAAAAAGTCAGCAGCAATCCGTGTCCTATTTCGCTGTTAGAAAATCAATGTTTTCTCTGGTACTGTCGTCACAACTTAACACACAAGATACAGCAGTATGTACAACCGTGGAAAGAAAATATCTTCGTCCCTAAAAAAACATTTCTTCCGCAGTCCACACCCATCCCATACCTGAAGACCCACGCTGCATTCCTAATATAATCAACACCTGAAACTTGCAGTTCTATTTTTGCGCACCGCTGAAAGCGTACACCTACGCTTCTGCTCTGCTACGTACATTTGTTTGCCCACAAGACCTGTAGATTTGTCAGTGCAGCATCGCTTTCCTCTGAAAAATCGATTGCCCAAGATATTCGTGGCCACGATTGCACGTTTTTTGCCAGGGGCTGCGAGACATGCTTGACCAAGCAGAGTGCATGCCATCTCAAAAAGGCATATCAAAATAAATATTCGTCTCCTCCATAACTACACACAGTATAATGCTAAAAGGCAAATGGTTAAAATAGTGGAAGCCCCATTTAAAAACAATTGTCAAAATAATGTTTAAATGGATAAATACACAAGATACAACACAAAACTTAGACTAGACAATTGTGTTGTCATTAGCAAAATACAGATACATATATAAATACTGTATGAATTAATTTCCTCAAGACAATAGTTCTACAACACAGCAGTCTATTTATGGGAGAAACAGGAAAAGTTGCCTACTGATTTTCACTTTTCAAAAGCACTTCAGTATCGTTTTCCAGTGAAATTTTGTCAGAGCTTCATTTTCAAAACTTGTCAGAGACACTAGTAGCATTGAAGGATCATATAGCTCAGAGCTTTTAAACTGGAAATGCCTTCAACAGAAACTGTTATAAGAATATTAGGCCTACATGTACATGTACATGTAGTTTCTTCTTATTCATACATGAAGTAAAATACATTATGTACAAAGGCTTCAAACATATACAGGTAGTATCGCACCCATTTCTTAGGCCAAAGATCAGACCCTGAACATCCCACAAATTACAGTATATAAGATAAGACCCACCACTCCCACCATAATGATAGTCACACCAAGATGTACCTCCTTGGTCACAGGAACAAGTTTGAAGCCAAATATCTCTGTTGATTCTTGAGGATGATTCATTTGAAATCACAATCACATCTTTGTTTTGTACTAGTTTACCATTATTGTTCACATGATTAATAATTTCTGTGATACTTTGGCCTCAAGATGATTAGATTTGTGGAATATTTGTATTAGTTTGGCAGTCAAACATTTACACTAATCATCCAGTTTTTGTTTTTAAATCATGTTGCTGTCTTCTCTAACAACTTCAGTCCATCTTCCCACCAGATTAAAAAGGTCATGTTCTCACCTATGTACGTTCTAACATGAAAATTTCTGTTATTTGATACTGTGAACTAATAGAAGAATTTACCATAATGCTGTAGATGTTTAATGTGTTATGGTACAATATCTTTCACAGGAAGATTGGGGGAATATTTGGGCGATAAACTGCATGTTTGCAAAGAAATATGTAGGCCTACAATCAAATCAGTTAACCATTTTTTTTCCCCAGTAAATCAAATTAGATGTGTAATTTTGTCTCTGCCCCTCCCACTTGCGACTTGCCTTTGAGCAATCATCTAATCTGGACATGAAAATCTGGAGAAAAGTAAAGTTTTGAATACTTTTGAATGGATGAATAAGTCCTATACACACATCAGCCAGTGGCTAGTTTTGATTCACAAGAATTCCTATGTGATTGTACTGGGTCCTATCAATGGCCATTCATTCGTTTGTTCAATGCAGGTGCCCTTAGAAGACCTCAGAAACGTGTGAACGATGAATAATGTGTGTAGTGCATATTAACCCAAGCACCATTTTACAGCCGCTCAGCCTGATAGTGTAATCTTCCTATAATCTCCACAGCTATTTCGTACACATAGTGTTCCGTACAATTGACATTGATATTGATAACAAGAGCAACAACTTTACTCGTCTTCACCCACACATCTGTACATGTAGATGTACCGTTATCGTTATTCTCATATTTTCACAATTACGTGAAAACATTAGAACACTTATGGCATGGAGTTTCACCTCAGGTTTGCTTGCGGTAGAAGGGCATGTTTGCATAGCTACAATGTACAGTACATGTACAACATGGAATATACTAGGCCTACACGTACCGGTACATGTATTCGAAATTGTTATTTTCACCTTATATTATAAGCAAACCTTAAAGCCCAAGTTTAGTTTGGGGGATTTTTTTTATTTGAAAGCTTTATGCCCAAAGGTCATATCACACCAATAACAGATTCTGAATGTCTTTATTGTTTTTTAAATTAATGAAAAATCTCGGGTGGCGGGGCGGGGGGGGGGGAGATTTGACTTTATTTTACATTATAGCATTAAAAAGGTTAATAAGGTGTTAAGGTTATCTGAATCATTAACCCTTTGGATGCTACTATATAAAATATAGTTGAAAATCTCTGCTTCCCCCCCCCCCCCCCCCGAACGATTTTTCGATTGATTCTTTTAAAAAAATTACAGACATTCAGATCTGTTATTGGTGTGATGTGACCTTTGGGCATAAAGCTCTCTAAAAATCGCCAAAACTAAACTTGCGCTTTAACACTTGCAAGGCCTTGCGTACAAACCTACTGTAAGTTTCATGTATGTGTACCAATATAAGTCGCGAAAAGTCGTAGTCGCGACTATGTGTAGATAGTCGCGACTACGACTATCGGAACGCAATAGTCGACTTTTTATCACATGTTAATTTGTATTAAAAACTGAGCCAAAAGACGTAAAAATTCAACAGAACTACCAATCATGCACCCCACACCACCAATCATGAACACACTAAGACGTTGAACACCGATAGTCGACTAATAGTAGTAGTCGCCACTATTGGTGGGCGACTAGTTGACTCTCTAAAATGCTGAAGTCGTGCAACACTAACCAATATGTACCTGTGCTGTTTCAAATAGGCACCAATACAATACACCATCACTGTGAATACTGTGTACAACCTCTTTAAAACTCTTTCAAGTGTTGTTTCAACCTGTTGATGTTATAAGTGGTTCCTGATTTGGAAGGAAAACAATATACCTCACTTCATTTTTCTATAGGTGTATGTAGTAAGTTTGATATTTTTTGTCACATAAATAACATGCAATGGCCTTCAGCTTCCAACTAAATGACTTGTTTTAAAACCAACTTCAATGCAAGATTTATGAAAAACAACATATTATTATCAGCAAACAACTACGCAAGTATGGGAGGTGTCGATCTTCCATATCATGATCACTGTAAATGAAAATCTGCAAAAGTATTTCCAAATTTCCAGTCTTGTGTTTCATCACAGGCCAGTTTCAAATTTGTGCATTTACATGTACATGTATAACATGTAGGCCTACACTATCCTAAAGTACTGCTCAATTACCATACTGGACATTTCCCAACATCTCTCTGAGGCCAGTAGGCCTTATCAAAAAAAAAAAAGAGAACTTTCAAAATCAAACCTTGGCCCAAGGAGATCACCATCTTTTATTTATATTCCCTGCTTGCTCTATGAAATATTTTATGAATTACAAGCCAATGAGCCACTCAGTGCCAGTTCCATAAACCATGATTGATAAATTACTGCCACTACTATTCTCCCATGACCCTGTACAGCTGACCTTCACCCTGAAGATAAGGCAGTCACAGCAAGTGTTGACTGGAGTATTACCGCCCCCCCCCCCCCAACCTATCTAGATCATATGGAATGTTCAAACCAAGTATGATAAAATTTGAAATTCACACTCACAGCCGAACTGAAATACTTGGTGAGGATAATCACAAAACAGGGATGAAGCAGACAATAAAATACTAGACTGCAATGAGATCACTGAAAGGATATTCTTGATAATTTATCATCAAAATCAAGGCCAGCATACATCAAAATATCTTTGCAATTACATCATCCATCCATGTACATGTATACCCAACCCTCTCACAAATCACCAACCCACACAATGTACACTGTGGTGTACTGCTACCATTGGATGCTGATTGGTTTTAAATCATACCCCCGCAAGACAAAAACTTGTGTTTGTAATCGTAAAGGAATTGGAATAGTATGTCAATCATACCCTTGCTATTTTACTTTGTTAATCAATTCTTGGGATGGAAATAAGATTTCATTTTGGTAGGAATAACTTTCAAATCTGATATAATGGTGACAGTACAGGTATATTAAACATACTGAACTAGAATATTGCCTGATCTTTTGTGATTTTGCAATATTTTGGCGGTATGTAGTGGATTCTACCCCACCGACTACACTTTAGAAGGTTCAGGAGAAGGCAATAAGTTAACCATACAAAAGAGGTGATCTACAATCTACATAACGGTAAGAACACAAAACAAAATGAAAACAAACTAAATGAATATCACTCAATTCAAGGGCAAGAAACAGGTTGCCCCTGCTTACGTCCCAATGTGGGGCAGTTGACATTTAGACCGTTCTTTCAACAAGTTCCTTCAGGATGTTTGTATTACATCCCCTGTACTATTGACCAGTTCCGGAAATCACTCCAATATATTGGGGAAATCCGATAGCCCTCGTTGACTGATGACAACAATTAGCAAATTTCACACTCTGCAAAACAGTGTACACATTGATGTTGACATAAATTTGTTAGAGAAGCGCTATGCAAATTTGTATGAATTACAAGCTTAGCTGATACTCTCGTGATTTCTAATGAGATCAGATCACACTGAATGCCATGGACTGTTCTACATGTACGTACAACAAATCAAATTGATGTGATGTGTGGGAGGGCATGTATACTACTTGCTTGCTTCATTAGCCAACCTACATGTAGATCTCTGTGTACAACTTATAATTTTTAAATATTTAATGCCTCTTATATATTGTGTTGTTGCCCTGCATACATGTACCTTAACCTGTTGTTGGAGACTGTATGTATTTAAAATATTTTAAAACAACATACATGTATTTAAGCTTAAAGATTGTGTCATTCATTTGCACGTCAAAAAACATCTAAATGAATGAAATCAGCTGAAATCATATCCAATGTGAAGATTAATACATGTATAAATAAACACCTCTCATACAGACTTGTGGTAAAATATTGAGTTTTGGTGAAAATCTGGACAATCAAACTTCATCCTTTTTCAAATTACTCAGAGGCAATTTAAAAAAATCTGCGACGTCAAACGTGGACGTGCCGTTCCAAAATTGTCCGATCAGCCGTTAGCCAAAGGTCGTGCGGAGGTTAGCCGTTTAACCAATCAGAGCGCTGCGCTGGTCTTGCGACGTTACGTACACAAAAACCGCGATTCGCAGTTTGAGCAAAATTGAAACTCACGGAAAGAACAACATTCTGGTAACATGTCGTTATTAGTTTTTCTCATAAAACAACAAATTCATGACGTATGGATCTCAAACTTTCAACACACCATTTGTAAGTACTAAACTACCGTTTGGTATTGATAATGAAGGGAAGTAATGGACTTGCACATCCCTGACACAATCTTTAAGACAAAATTCATGTTTGTCTACATAGGCCTACATGTACAAACTCACAAATATTGCTGTTAATAAATTTATTTAAATTCATAAACATTTCCATAAAATTTTTCTCCCACTTCCACTTGTTACAATTGTATTCAAATGTTAATTCTCTCACTTATATTATTTTATTTCTTCATAAAACAGCAAAATAATGCATAAATCATACTTCATGATTTTTATGCGAATTAGCTTCCTCTTTGTTTTGTTCGTGTATTCTGAATGACTGTTATTTTTAATAGATGTCTTCATGGGAAACCCAAACTAGTTTTCCAAATTTGTATTATTGGATGAAATAATATTAAATTGAAGAATTGAATTTCAATATTGTAACAAACATTCTCCATAGTCCCCAGTTAGTCTCCAATGGGTTAAAGTACTATACATCATACATGTACTGTACAGTGGTACAGCAGCTTCTCGTGACATGCGAACTGCAGAGCATTTTTGGTAGCACAGAGCATGCATTTTCTTGAAGAGAATTTTCGGTAATTTGGGAAGACATGCACAGGAAGCAGGATACATTTACGACTTATCAATGACAGGTAAAATACATTTTCCATGAAATGGTCTGGTTGCAGAATTTGCAGTCTTATATTCTACATACGTACATGTTACTACAGTTGGGCAATTTGTTATGATCTCTATAGCGATGAAATCATATACAATGGGTCAAAAAACAATTTTAGCTACATATGCGAAGTATATTTTTGGTTGGTTACTAACAATTTATTTATTCAGTGATCAGTCTTTAACAAAATGTATTGTCTCCCCAGACATGATCAGAAAACAATATCAAACCTACTGACAATTGTTATGAATGACATAGTGTGATTTTTCAATGATCAGCTAGAAGGTCTATACATTTCTGACTTACTGCACAAAGAGTGACCCCCCCCCCCCAACTTTTATATTTTTTTATCAATATCTCTAAAATGAAACCATTTTAGAGCATACACGTAGTTTTATTGCATTAATGGATGATATACCCGTAAGTAGATTTAAAACCACAATACCACAATATTTCATTTTTCATTATTGACCAATACACTACTGTACCTTAGTACTTTTAAGGACATACATGTACATCCTACAAATCTGTACTTGTACACGTTTAAGTCTATCGCAAATAGTCTTCAGATTCTGAACATTATTTATGCCAGACAGAATGCGTACTACTCCTTCAACATTATTAGTATACACCTGCTCAGGAGATCTTTGAGGTCACTTATCCTCATTATTTCACTCAGCCCCAGAACTCCCGCTGTCAACCACGGACTAAACACAGACACGTAGTTATGCCAACACCGCAGTGCACATTAATAACGCATGCAGTAGAAGACAGGGGCACCTGTAGTGGCATACATGTAGTATATGCATGGACAACTGTGAGAGTAGAATGCATGGGTAATGTGCACAAATTATGCAGGAGTCA
>JZLH01S0629996.1:8076-15576 GCA_001188425.1 Eucidaris tribuloides | reverse complement strand
TTTTCGCCAAACTTTCATTAATATGTTTCTGTCATTTTGCTGCTTTTATTAAAACCAACTTGACGTCAGGGAGAACCTTGCCTTTAACGCGATGAGTAAGCATTTCTTATCGAGTAATCATGTGGAGAGCAATCTGCATGAGCTGTGACCTTTGACCTTTGACCTTCAGACTCCGAATTCGAACTCGACCTGTCTTTTAGTATATGATCTATATACACACCAAAAAATTAAAAATCCTTCAAATATTTTTAAAGTCATTGTGCGGAAACCAATTTGCATATATAATGAACTCTGACCTTTCACCTTTGACCTGCGGAGTCCGAATTCGAACTAGACCTGTATTTTAGTATGATATACCTACACACAAAAAATTTTAAAATCCGTCAAATATTTTTCAAGTTATTGTGCCGAAACCAATTCGCATATATGATGAGCTGTGACCTTTGACCTTTGACCTGCGGACTCCGAATTCGAACTTGACTTGTATTTTAGTATGATCTATACCTACACACCAAAAATTTTTAAAATCTGTCAAATATTTTTCAAGTTATCGTGCGGAAACCAATTAGGGGGACAGACGGACGGACAGGTGCAACGCTTAATGCCCCCTCAAGACTTCGTCGGCGGGGGCATAAAAAACCTGTCAAACTTTGCTATCTGACATTATCTGAGAGTGTTTGAATGGACAAATAAACACCCTAAAAGTTCAGACAGTTATGCTGTCACGTGTCAAATATGTACAGATAAAAAATGGCACATGAATTATTCTCGGCCGATGGAACTTCTGCAACCCAGCAGTCTATGGGGGAAAACTGGAATGGTCTCTCAATTATTCTTTTTACTTTTTTAAAGCACTCATTGATCATTTAGAACTGTAATATATTCAGGGCTTCATTTTCAGACCTTATCAAAGACACAAGTATAGCTACACATTTTTTTAAACATGGAAATATTGTTATACGATGCCCTCAAGGGAAAGCGAGAACAGTCCAACGTACTTCAAGAACTAAATGAGTTGAAACATATACATGTACTGAATATATCCACTGACTGGAATGCATAATTATGCATGTGTTTAAGTTGAAACGAAATGCGTACTGAAAATTGAACCCAACATAAACGAATTTACCTGTCACAGTTTCCGATAGGCCCATGTAGGCCTTGTACTTGTCAATTCAAGAGGAAATATCAATTTAACGAATCAACCTTGAACGGTCTATTTGCCATTTTCAGGACTGGTTCGTATAATGTGTTCTTTCCCTTTAAAGTGGATGTTCTGGGTTTACACACCACCACAGAATAATGAACTTTACATCAAGCAAGTAACAGAAAATAATTGATGATGTCAAAATGCCACAGTATAGTTTCGGTCGGTCAGACCATGGACCTAATATAGTACTAGGTCCATGGTCAGACAAAGTTTATTTTTTCTTCAATCTTTTACAAAATATTGTATTGTTATCACAGACATAGCGATTTGTTATATGATAACTGTAACACCTCTCTGATATGGTAAAAATGTCGGGGTGTATGTAATTGAAAACGCTTTAAAATGGATGCATCAGACAGTGTATGATTTTCAGGGCATTGAAATGTGATCTGAAAACATAACAGGAGAATATTTTATTTTCATCATACAACACGCTGCATTTTAACTTTCCCCTTCTCACAAAGCTTTGGAGTGGATGAGACCGGTTAAAATTCAAACTCAATGATTCGTCGCACGACGCTTTTGGAATCAAATATATAATCAAGTGAAAGCTAAGAACCTGCAGATAAATGCGTATATATAGGAAAGAAACATGCCAGTGAATATGGACCAGTGTAGTCTGAATTTCAGACCTCCCCTGCGAAGCAGGGGCCTTCCGCGGAGATATGATGGATACAGGTTTGGCTGTAGATTCCAGAATAATGGTCTGGCATTCAGACTAGGACCAGTGCCGAGTTCTCTGCTAAGGCCCCCAAAAAGTTGTATTAGCGTTACCCGACCTAACCCTGTGCTTTTTTATTCGTAAAAACTTTATTCCGCGTTATAAAAAAAAAAAAACTTGTTCTTCGAGTGCTTCTTTTCATAAATTCAAGCAATCTATTCATGATTTTTTTTTAAATGGTACCAATTTTAGTGATTATTGACCCTTGACAATTGTGTCTGCTGAACTTGTTGAAAATTTGAACGTTTTGAATGCAATTGTACACAGGGCGAGGAACCAAAAAATCCTTACTTACCTTTCATTTTTCAGTGGCCCGTTATACGCTATAACATTAATCTTTAGTCTTAGGTTGGCCGAGTTGCAGATGCAAGCTTCATTTGGCGTCTTAATCCAGATGTACCTTGTTATATACATGACTTGTAATTAGCAAAATGATTCACTGATTTTCAAAAAATATACAAAGTATATATGAAGCCTACATTTTGACTGTATTTTATGGATCTTTAAAGCTGATGGATCAGCTAAAGTTTGGTATGGGAAATCAAGAACATGATACGTGCGGACATAAGCCCAATATCATAATCAAATTTATTACGAAAGAAGACGACAGTCATACATTATAAAACTAGATATTTTAGATTAAGAATTGATCAAAATATCCAATATACGTTTCAAGAGAAAAGCACAACTAGATCCATTGTATATAACCAAGCTATTGATCGACTTTAATGAATATTTTGATCGGTCATAATCATTTTAATCAGTATATGTCTTATTTTCACCATTTCAGAGCGTATTTTACCTTTCTCATCCTCAATAATAAGAGTCGCGACTGCTGATGTGCCTCAGAGTACATTACCCCATACTTCGATGTGAATACAATTCTCCTGTCAACTGAGGGTATATATCCCTGATATTATCAGTTCTGCGAGATTGCCCAAGGGAGGCAATTTTTATTATGTCTGTCCTCGCTACATTATTAATAATCTGACCGTATATCATCGTAGTATACAGGAAGAATGTGATTTTGCAGTGCAGTGGTGTTAGATCCCTTGTCTTCAGATATCCAAGGCCTTAGGTGTATCAGTTTAGCATTGTAAAAATGATTGTGTGGTAAATTACAAAACAATGATTGTTTTTATGAATCACACTTTAAGGGCAGTGACATAATTGGAGGAAAGAAAAAAATGCCTCTAGATCCAAACTGGTTTAAAGATATGCAAATGGATACACCAGCTGGAGTGTATCTCCTGGCTGGAAGGATTTATCTTGAATTCATTTACTTAAGCATAATCAAGCATGAACATACTAGAATTTTGTTTCTCCGCCCCAATAGAAATAGATCCCATAGAAAGCTACACAGCAGATTTATCTGTCACAAAACATACTGCTGGAAGTTATTTTAGAACCAGTCAACTTTTGACTCTCAAATTTTTCACAGTAGACACTTTGCACAGTTTTCTTGATTGTAGAAAATAGTTTCAGCCCAGGTTGAAGACCACCCCCAATCATGTCATTTAACTGCCCGGTTTAACTGTAAGGAGTCAGATTTCACTCAGTATCCTTGATTGATCCTTGCATGGTCACTCTCCAAAATGAGTGAAAACCACATAACGTTCACTCCAAATTCACTCTAGTAATGCATCCAAATTCACTCTTTTTCTATAATTTACTCCTTTTTGCTTATCACATTAATTTGAAGCAACAGACCTCGTTTTGGGAACCAGCTGACTTTCTTGTTTACTTTTTTAATTGCTTTTGTACCATGAAGGGATTGTTTGTACAATGTTTCCAGTTTTAAACGATCCGAGCAACACGATTCTGCATGTTACCAGTGTCTCTGATAAGGTCTAAAAAAAGTGAAGCCCTGAAAATTAACGATCATTAAGTACTTTTGAAAAATGAAAATTATTGAGGGACCACTCCACTTTTCCCTCATAGACTCTGTGTGTTGGAGAGTTTTTTGTCGACCGACAATAATTAATGTGCCGATTTTTATCTGTACATATTTTATGAGTGACAACATAACCGTCTAAAGTTTCCTGTTTTTGTGTGTTTATTTGTCCATTCAAATACTGTCAAATATGTCAGATAGCAAAGTTCGATATTTTTTTTTAAATGGACCTTGCACAGTGTTATACAGTGTCTTTAAAACAGCCCATTCTTGGGGCGCGATGACCTTTTTATGTCTTATTGATTTGCGCCATCCATTACTGATTGCTCCTTCCATGGACTTGACAGGGCCCTGATTGCCTCAACCAATTTATTGCGTTTTCAAAAAAAAAAAAAAATCAATTTTGCGAGACAGAGTTGAACGAGTCAAAAGAAATAATGAGACTGGGTAATAATGTCGTCCAAAAGATTGGTTATAATGTAATATAGGAGAGACTCCCCCAACGATAAAAAACATAGGTGAAAAGTAAAAACAAACAAACAAACAAACAAACAAACAAACAAACGACAAGAACAACAAACAGTAATAACCTTTGACAAAGAATATGTTCTGTCATCGTCAATAATGACATACTCCGGAAAAAAAGAATAAGTAAAGATGAAATCCGAATGTCACATATTTTTACAAATGAAATGACTTCGTGGAAGATGATTAATTAATATTGAAACACAAATAATTTTTCCGAAATTAATTGAGAAGATTGGGGAAGATGCATGGGCTCAAGGAACATTGCGCATTTATAGCTGTATTCCTATTATACCAAACGTATTCATCTAAACTCATTAAGAAGGCCAATACCTGACATTCGTCATAACAAAATTTAAAGGTTAATGACATGATTGGGTACACTTGAAAATATGCCTCAAGAACCAAAATGATCGATTTGAAACGCATACCAACTATACACCACCTGGAGTGGATCTCCCAGCTGGAAGGACTTGTCTTTATTTTTATTTTTTTACTTAAGGAGAATCAAGCATGAACATACCAGCATTTTATTTCTCTCGAGGCCCCGAGAGAAATAAATCCCATCGAAAGCTGCACAACAGATTTGCCTGCCACAAGGAATCAGGGCAATGATTATTTTAGAATGAGTCAACGTTTGCACAAGATTTTCACAGCAGAGTCCCTGCTAGTTTACTTGATTCTAGAATAATTTCAGCCCAATTAGTTGAGGACTATGCCCAATCATGCTATTACCTATAAGTATACCACTATATTTTGCGTCTGCTTTTGTGAACATCATATTTTGCTCGGTTGCTCCAATTTTGTTTACGCATATATTGCAGACGTGAAGCAAAAAATTCTAATATCATGCTCAACACAATCCCCCTTCTTTCATATCCTTCTATGCACGAATAGCCAGAGCAAAATATGCATGTTCGCATTTCGTCGAAGCTCTGCGAATTGAATTAACGGGCACACAGCTATATCCACAAGTCTTGGGTAAATTCGATTAGAATGTATGCATAAAGACGAAATGGGGGAGGAGGGGGCAGTGTCACTATACCGCATGTAGTGAAGAGGGTATCAACGTCGCCAAAATCATGTCAAAAGGGAATACTTTTAACAGAAGGTTTACTTTAAAAGGGTATCTTTTCGGAATTGAATACTTTGTTTAGGGTATTCTGATATCAGTTTACTTTAAAAGGGTATCTTTTCAGACTTGAATACTTGTTTAGGGTATTCTAAGATCGACAGATAATTACTTGTTTATGATCCATTTTGAAAGTCCATGATGTACACCTTGTAATGACAGTGGCCCCCCGTGCTTAGGACACACGGGCTTCGCCACTCCCTTAAGCTTTGGAATATTGATTCAGTCTTCTTCTGATTTTCTCGAGGCAGTTGTGAATTAAGTCGCGCGTATTTCGACGTGCTTTTGGCTATTATTATACGTCCAAACACTTTCTAGGCTATTTCACAGCGATGTAACCATGCAATAATGTATTGCAGTCGTGACATAACTGTTTTATATCTTTCGTACAGAATAAAAGCTTGTCTGTGCATTAAACAAAATATCGTTGTGTACGTGATTATCTGTGTCTATGTGTGATCTTAACACC
Organism: Eucidaris tribuloides; assembly: GCA_001188425.1. Taxonomy (NCBI): domain Eukaryota; kingdom Metazoa; phylum Echinodermata; class Echinoidea; order Cidaroida; family Cidaridae; genus Eucidaris; species Eucidaris tribuloides. The sequence continues at coordinate 9,625 of JZLH01S0629996.1, read as the reverse complement.
TGAATTTGATATATGATGTGCAAAATACATATAAGGTGTAATTTGCCACTGAAATGATACTAAATTTACGTTTTAACCACGGAGTTATAAGGATTTTTCCCCTCTAAATATACAGTAATTAGTAATATGTTAATGAATCTATTATATATAGTCTACATTACTTACAAGCATTACGCAGTTTTTAAATAGAACAACTTTTGTCAGCAATTATGTCGTAGGTATAGGCCTACGGTTGACATTTATACTCTCTTTGGGTGGAGTATCATCACATTGGTCGGGTCAAAGTTGAATCCATCGGGTCAAAGGCCAAACTATATATCTTATATGCAAGCATCGTCACATTTGGAATATGAATGTTTTATTTAATTTCCACACACCAACAACCATTAATTAATACCTCCGAAGCGGAAAATAACAATTAAGGATGGTAATTTGATTGCAATAATGTTCTTTTGAATTTTATAAATGCATGCTTAACAATTGTGTCACAGAAATATACCTTCCAATCATATAGCTGTTTGAAATAATAAACGTGTTCATTTTGTCAACGTGAAGGTTTTGTTTTCAGATTATGCAGTGTCCTGTCCCGCACATTCTCATCACTACATAATACTTGTAGTCGTAAGCGGAAATATAAGCAACCAGTTTCGGCATTCAAACACTTGCCATTTGGATTTGTCTATTTGAAGTTACCGTCTTAAACCAGGCATATATCATACAACACCACCATAGAAGAATCTAGTCGACTAAAGAGCGGAAAATAGCTAACTCCATTATTTGATTCGTGACGATTACGAATAAGTGCACGAAATTAAAACATTTTTCGACAACACCCTCATTAAATTACTTACATGTCGATGTTCGCTCGCTATTTCCGCCTCTGTCTTCTTCGACCACCTCCCCCTCGAATTTTTCGACATGGCGTGCGCTTATCAGAATATTTCCTTCCGTTATTCGCTTTAGAAACACCAATATCACCAAAATATAAGCGGATAATTGTCAATTACTACACAATTTTTCGGAGATTAATGTGTTTGTACGAGTATCTTCTTCAGCTTTATTCACCCACGACCTGTATGAATGCAAATATTCCGAAACCGCACTCACGAGTAAGCGCACACATACAGCAGCCGTGCAAACACGAACAGGTGGCGCGAAAATTAGTTTTCGACTAATATCGACGGGGCCCCTCCTGTCGTCTGCGAGATGACTTTTACTTCCTCATCGGGCGGATTAAATTGGCGAGGAGTGAAGATGTACATTGAAGACACACATACAAAAAATATTATGTAATTCGTTGGTTTGTGGCTTTGTATACGGTTAAGAGTGAATTACTTGATAGTCGCCTGATGGGTGACTGAGCCAAAGCATATTGAGTCAACGCCAATCAAGTTGTTACTGCCAAAAGTGAGGCAATGTTGTGTGTGTGTGTGTGTGTGTGTGTGTGTGTGTGTGTGTGTGTGTGTGTGTGTGTGTGTGTGTGTGTGTGTGTGTGTGTGTGTGTGTGTGTGTGTGTGTGTGTGTGTGTGTGTGTGTGTGTGTGTGTGTG
>JZLH01S0629968.1:0-11193 GCA_001188425.1 Eucidaris tribuloides | reverse complement strand
TCAGGGATACCGTTGGGTTCGTCATCCTCGCTCGCGACGATGTAGTGGTTGGTTTGCATCTTGTCGATGCTCACCGAGTTGAAGAAATAAATACGCGGGTCCCATTGTTCGTCCCAGTTCACTTCCTGCAAATGACAATTTTTACGATTAAGTAAGCAATTTTTTTCTTCATGTAAAGAATGGAATTACAATCTTTTGAAAATTGGCAAATACTAGTTTGTACAAAGTTGGACCCAACATACAAGAGTACACACGCTTTAGCGTTTGTAACACCGGCAGCATTAAGAATGACGATGACGACGACGACAACAACAAGCACGATGCCATGGACAACATGTGGATAAAATTGTCCTAAATTTATTACCTGAGGCCCATTGAATTGAGTGTCAATTGATACTGGAGCAATGAGTTTTAAAGGAAGAAACAGAATGCCCTCAATAGTCTTTGAAAAAGCAACAGCAACCACTATAACAACAGTAAAATCAACAGAAGATTGAAGACGTTTTTCATTTTAGATTTCAAGATTCATTTGAACAGTTACTCCACAAAACGGCGTAGGATAGCCCCTCCCTAAAAAAAGGTCTTGTTTTCTCGAAATAATAACGATCCGCTTGAGACCTCTGCACCTAAAAGACAGTTCTCATCAAAGATCATAGCTTATCAAAAGTACTTTTTTTAGGATTCAAGAATAAGAAGACTTGGACCGTCATCACACGTTTCAAGAAAGTTGACTTTCCGATATACATGTAATTTACGTGAAATTTAGAAATGGACTTAGTTTCTCGGCCACCTACCTCCCGCTTAAGACCTTTGACCTTGGGTTCTTTCCACGTCACACTCAGGTAGATCTCTGCCGTAAACTGCTGAGTCACCGTGTCAATATCTCCAACGGTAATGACGTTACATCGGATCCGGGCATACACCTGTCAAAGATAAACATGTGATCTATTGAATTGAGATCTGAAAGAAATAATAGTCCCCTTATCAACTCAAAAGCAGTGACATGATTGGGAGAAATGAAAATTGCCTCTCGAACCAAACTGGCTGAAAGCTACACTCGCTGGAGTGTATCTCGTGGCTGGGATGATTTGTCTTAAATTCGTTTACTTAAGGAGAATGAAGATGACAATACCAGCACTTTATTTCTCTTGTGCCCCGAGATAAATTAAACCCATGGAAAGCTACGCAAACAAATTATCCGTCTCCAGGCATACATGTACTGATGAAAGTTGTTAAATCAGTCAACTTTTGACTATAAAATGTCCACAGTAGAGTTTACTTGATTCAAGAATAGTTTTACCCCAAGTTGGACTACCCCCAATCACGTCATTTACCCTCTAACGTGTCGAGCATTTTTTTGATCGCTTCCGCAGTGAGCATTTTACAGTGCAGTATCGATTTTAAGCAACCGTATTATTTTACATAATGCACGACGGAGACACGAAAGATAGTAAGAAGCAAATGGGTGCCTCATATTTTATTCGAAGGGCGGACGACTTGAGAAGAAACTTGCTAATTTGTCATATTACATTATTGTCTTGAATCGAAAGTATCATAGTTTGGCATTATAAATGATCTTTTAAGGAGATTCAATGAGCTTTATTGCACTTGTTTGTTTATTTGAGTTATCAAACATGGTGAGCAGCGTACAGGCAAACTAGTGCACACGACAATAGGTTCTAATGGTCCCTTTTGTATGTACAGTACATGTATATGACATAATTGAGGTTAACAGCAAAAGTTGAGTAACTACGAACAATTCCATTTTATTACATGTATCAATGGAGACGATTTACGTACCGTCGGTATAGAACCAGAAGGGCGTTAACGCAGAACCTGTTGAGAACCAGAAGGGCGTTATCACTGTATAAAGTCAATGGCATTAACGCCGTTTTGGTTGTTAATGTATTTTGCATTAACGCCCTTCTGGTTCTACAGTGTGTCTCAAAAATAATTGTGCAAGTCAAAAGCGCCCTCTTTGGTAATGAGAAAAATATTTTTGTGACGTCATGCTTAAATCACCATCAAGGGCATAGTCTTAGCTTTCAAATGCCGTTTGTTCTGTTCAGTTTGCTTGTTTTAATCCTGAGATATGCTTAGTTTAACACGAAAAGGTAAAATCACAAATGTGCTACTTTACTACAGTCAACAATAGCATCAGACCCTCTTCCCGGAAAAGTGACACAGTTATGATTCCACCGTTTTGTTCTTTACAAGATATCTCGAGATCAAAACAAGCAAATTGAACAAAACAAACAACATTCTAAAGCTAAGACGTTGCCCTTGATGTTGACGTAAATATGTGTCACAGCAGTATTTTCTAACTGTCAAAGAGGACGCTTTTCACTTGAACGATTTTTTTTAGACGTGCTGCAGCATGTCTCAAAAAATTATGCAAGTAAAAGCGCCCTCTTCGGCAATTAGGAAATACTTTGTTAACATGATGCTTACATCAACTTCAAGAACAAAGTCTGAGCTTTCAAATACCATTTGTTTTGTTCAATTTGCTTGTTTTAATCTCGAGATATGTTGTAAATAACAAAAGGGTGGAATCACAATTGTGTCACATTTACAAGGGATTGTAGTAAAAGTGGCACAATTGCAATTTTACCCTTTCTTATTCAAATTAATATATCTCAAGATTAAGACAAGCAAATTGAACAAAACTAACGGTATATGAAAGCTAAGACTAGGCTCTTGAAGTTGATGTAAGCATCATGTCACAAGAGTATTTTCTAATTGCCAAAGAGGGTGGTTTTCTCTTGCACAATTTTTTTTGAGACACATTGTATACCGACGATACTTTCATCAAGCCTGTAGTGCACCTTCCACAAGGAGGAATTTGAACCCATACACATATTAGTTCATCTTGACGCTCACCTCACTATGTCGACTATCACGGTAAATATCCCAAAACGCCACGTTTTCTTGTAACGGTGATTAAATTTTGGACAACACGATTCTTTTTATTTAGCCAATGCTTCCAGAAGATTTAATAAATCGGGAAAGGTTTATGAGATTTATTTCACACGAAACGATGTATTATAAGCAAACCATTTTATCGTACATAATTCCCTGAAAAAATCTTACGTTTGCTACGTGACTTGCATGCAATTTAAAGAAGGTGTTCTTGTCAGTGTTGTTTCCACCTCTAAAACTATTTGAAGCCCCTTGTTCTGAGCCTCTTTCCAACTTAATTTATACATTAAGATGCAGATATAAACAAGTTTCAGTGAGAGAAATATCCTTTCTCTCATCTAAACATTTTGGGGGGCAAAAATTGCAGATAAGATAAATCCAGATTTGTTTCTAAACTAAAATATAAATGTTTACGTGTATTGCTATATTATGACCTTCATAAAAAATAAGAAAGTGTGATTCTGTTAAATGTGGAAGGAAGCATGCAAAATAGCAACAACAGCGAGGTAGATTTGGGTTTAATAAGTGACGTCGACATTTAGCATTAACCCTAGATGACAAGTGCTGATTGATATCCTCCCTTGTTGGTACTTATCTACAAAATTTTCACGTACTCATGATTAAATTTGCAGAACATATGGAATTAGGAGGCAGCTGTAGTGGAATGATAATGTTCTAGATTTATTGAACACAGGGGCCTCAGTCTAATAAACAGACTTTATACGCAGGTTTCATTTACGTTATCGAATGAATACTTGTATAAATCTAGTATGACGAAATAACATTTGCGTGTGCAAAATTATCACGTCCTATACATGTCCCAATCTGGCACACATTTCTTCGCATGCAGAGAATATGTTTTAATGAGGAAAGATATATGGCAGTGGTTAACAGTAAAATATTGAATCCATTTTTTCCAAAAGTGTGAGTAGTGATATAGGGCTATTATATGAAGCCCCTGTTAATCATTCAATACACACACCTCACACCACACACACTAAAAATATGATACAAAATTTGTCGAATCATACACCATCTAATGTTTTCCACCACTATTAATAGCTCGAAGGATTATGCATCTCATATATTTTTTAAATTAAGTTGGACACATTGTTAAACGATATTTTCCATTTACAAATGATTATGGTTGTGAAATTCGTATTATGTATTGATTTTAGGTATTGTCTCTGACAATATCAGTTACATCAAAGAATCACGTGGAATTGAAGTTTCAGAAAAACTCTAAAATCTTTGTTGACAAGAATGTTTACAAGAACTTTTATTTAGACAAAATTGCTTACCTTAATGATTGGTAAATGTAGAAATGTTTGAGTGGGGTTGATGTGAATAGTACACGAAGGAATGACAACTTAAGCATAACAACAACAACAACAATAATAATAATAATAATACATTTATATTTTCCAAATATTGTACGTGTTCAGGTGCGCTGACTTAATTGAACTGATGAGTTTTGAGTTGTTGTTTGAAGAGACTGAAGGAGTTTTGATTTCTCAGATATTGTGGTAGTCGGTTCCAGAGTTAGGGAGCAGCAGATGAAAACGCTCTGTCACCAAGCGTAGAGAGCATCTGGCAGATGGATGGACTAGCATGATGCCTTGTGAGGAGCGGAGAGAGTACCTGGATGGTTGGCTGATTGTAATAAATTCAGATATTAATGGAGGAGCTAGACTGTACATGCACTTGAAGGTGAGGAGGAGTATTTTGACAAGAACTCTGGATCTGATTGCTAACCAGTGAAGTTGCCGTATATAGATTTTATGCCGCTGCGACCAACCATTATAGTCGGGAAGGATTATCCACTGGCCACGAGGTCGGAAACATCGATTCGAGAGAATGTGTGGGCAGATATTCTAAAACAGAAAGTTTGTGTAATTTAATAACTAAATCGTAATTTCGAGTGTGGGTTAACTTCATACTCGTTTTCCCAAATTAGTTTCTTTTCATTCCAAACTGTCATTAAAGTAATTTTACGGACTAAAGTGACAGGTGGTATTCCGTGACCTAACAGACTAACGAAACTGTTTGTGATTTCACCATTTTTCTCACTTGATTTGCTATGAGAAAATACTAGCAATCTCCAACATTACACAATCACCTGAATATTCAACAATTTGTAGAATATATCATTCGCTTGTAAAATATTAGGAAATAAAATTCAATAACTTGAATTCACTTTCTTTTCTGGATCCGATCCTGCCGAGTTGAGTTGATCTCTGTGCTTTTGAATCCAACAACTTTCCAGTTCTGTTTGAAATAATGTGATTTTTTTAAGGAAATTCCATTTCACGTCAAACGTACATATATTGAGTTTCAACATAAACAGCATTCAGTCTGATTCAGGTTTCATATTTCTAGTCTACGGTAAACCTTGTACTTTAAGAGCATACAACATTTCAACAAAACCTTGTGGGGAGGGAGGGACGAAAACACCGAAGGCGAAGTAAAAATGCCCCCACGCGGGGAAAAACGCCCCGAGGACATATTGTTAAAAAGTGAAATTGTCCCCTCATCCCCATTTTTAAGGTTTAATGATCTAATTTCATCACATTTATCCTTTGAATAGGTTTACCGATTACATCATTACAACATCTATAAAGAAATGCTAACAAAATCAAAAAAAAAATCGAAAGTTTTAAAAATTGAGGGGGATGATCCCCCAGGAAAAAAAAATCGAGGGGGACACGTCCCCTTCGCCCGGGATCACCGCCAATGGGGTGTGCAAAAATTATGGGTATCCGGCCAGAAAGTTAATCTGTCTGGAACTGCTACATTTACGTCCCAGTGGTTACGTCTCTTCAACCCGACACGTCATTTAAAGTGATAGGCTAACATTGTGGAGCTTCAATTTAAAAAAATTGTCATACTTTGATATCTGAGCTACATAGTAGAGTTCAAATGGACAAATAAACACCCTAGAATACAAAAGTTTGGAAAGTTACACTGCCAATGGCAAGTTATGCATGAATAAACAATTAAAACTCGGGGCGAGTTTTACTAGCCTAGGTGTACACACAGTAAGTCTATGGGAGGAAATGGGCAAGTGAATCTGGTCAACTTACGACTAAAGCACTAAATAATCATTTTGAAATACAATTTTTCAGAGCTTCATTTTTAGACCTCATCAAAGATACTGGTAGCATGGGGAATCATGTGGCTCAGATTTTTGTAACTGTGGTAAATGTTAGCCAATACCTTTAACATATAGTCAATCGTGGCCTCATATTTATGTTTGACGTGAGTTACAAATGCCCATTTTAGCATCATCTGCTAGATATGCAACCTTCTGTTTACGACATATACGTATCAAATGTTGTTTACTAGTTGTTTCACTGGGGACTAATCTCTCGGAGGTGGTCTGGTGTAGACATATTGTATAACAACCCTTTTTGTTATCAACAAAATATGTATACATAACGGAATCATTTTCTTTTTTACTCAGTTTTATGATGGGCGTCACCCTCAAGCTTCGCTTATGGCGTTTCATTTTTCCATATTAATTGAAATATTAATTCCTTGTAATGTCATATAAAATATAAATTCCTTATATAATGTAATATCAATTATAATATGTGATCGTTCATAACGAACTGGAAGTTTGGTTTGTATGTATATCTGAAATTATGTGGAAATAAATACTCAATAATCAATTTCCAATGGCCCGGCCATCCCACATCTCCATTGTGACTAACTGAAAGAGAAAAGATTGACTTTGTACATAACACAAAACATTACGCGATTTCGGAAGCCAATGACGCAAGACACCCGAACCCATTGAACATTATCCCAGTTTCACCCTCCTTTGGGTGCAAAAGTACAATAACAACTGTTCTGCAGAGTGAAAAAGTGCCCTCCCATTCCTAGTCAGACTTTTAAACCAAAATAGAAGGAAGAACTAACATTTGACTATCATGAATTCTATTTACTTTAATTAATCAATCAATTTACTTTATTTAATATTTTTACGATTGATCAATAGAAACCCTGTCTTAAACGCTCATATTGTATTATTAGTTTATAACCTAAGTTTATGTAAAATTATGAATTTTGAGACTTTATATTTGACAGTTGATTTTTACCAGGTTCATATTATATTGATCTTCTTACATGACTCCTACGGTATTTTTAATTTCTGTCACTAGTGTATAACAGCAATTCATTTTCTTAATCATGTTGTACTGTTATAATATTCTGTGTATTTTTTTAATTTGTATGTAATTTTTAATCATTTTAATGACCTTTTTTGAAATGATTTTTACCGTGTAAATTCACTTACAATTAGGCTTATTGACTACTAACAGTCAAATAAAATACCTTGAATTGAATTGAATTGAACTGAATTGAATTGAATTGAATTGAATTGGTCATTGGTTCAAAGCAGAACTCATGACAACAGGAAGCAATCAAAGAAAACAGTAAAAGTTCAAATTGGTGTGCCGAATAAATGGTGCAGATGGTGCAGGTACCCATTAAAAACTAAAAGTGTGCACAAGGTGCAACTTTGTGGGGAAAGGTGCAGAACCATTTCCACCGCGGTATTGGAGCAAATTTGCACTCGCCCTAGTACATGGGCGGGTGCAAGTTTGCACCTTTTAGGTGTACCTTTTGCATCCAATAGGTACAAGTTTGCACCTTAAAGTTGAAAATAATGCACCTTTAATACAATTTAATCAGGTGCAAATAAGTAACTTCATGGCCGATATGATGGTTAGTGGTAAGAGCGTCTACCTCAAGAGCGTCAGACAAAGACCTTTATTTTTTATGGTCCATCCCGCACCTTTTAGGAAGGTGCAAAGTTGCACCTTTAAAGGTGTTCCCAGTGTGACATTGGTCTGAACCTTTATAGGTGCAAAGTTTAACCTATTCTTCTTAGCGTGTATAGTGGTGGACAGAGGCAGACAAACGTGAATTTGACCCGTTGCGCAATGCACCTTATTCCTCTTACATACCTGGCATGAAATTACACTTTTATGCTGTGTCTGCTATCAAATCACGATCGTGCCTCTTTTTATCGTTTCAGTATTCAAACTGAAATAGCAGAGTACACACAAATAATTTTACTCATACGGGGTCTTCATTATACATAAACATTACATCCGTAATAATTATGATTCATGTGTCTCCACGTGTCACGCCCTTCCAGATACGTGTCTGCACAGATTCTGTTAGGTGCTCACTATATTGATAGAATTATAAGACAGCAGATTCTTAATTATGTCACTGATGAAAGAACTACCAAGTGGTTCAAGCAATTGACGTTCCTTTTGAAAATATTGAACATTCAAATGTAGTGTGGTTATTCACTTTGTTGCTCATTAAAGAACTTGTACCAGTCTTCAAGGGAGTACTCACTGACTCGAATTTAACTAAAGTCAGCTCTGTTACCTTTTGGGGGAGGCGACTTTAGAAGTGGTCTTGAAAACTTCTAAAGGCTATCTAATTCACAAATCCTAATACTTTCTTTAAACTACCTAGAGGCTGGGAAGAAACATCCAAACAACATGAACAAAATGTGTACACATTAACCTTCATTATTGATGAAATACGTAGTGGAGAAACCCAAGAAGTGTATGCCGCTATAATGCATGTACAACATCAGATTTTCAAATCAACGCCCGTAATGGATAATATTCAACCCGGACGGGTTTTATTAATCAGTCATAAAGCAAGGCTGTTGAGTAGAATTAAATAGAAAGAATCCTGGCTGCATGCTATAAATGACAACAAATAATACCCTTCAAAACTGGGTCGCTGCTGCCTCTGACTGATTGACATGTTCTCACAGCCATTATGCTGGCAGTGCGGATACGAGCCAATCACATTTCGTGTTAATTAGACATGCGTCATCATCCCATGAATACCAGCCAATCGTATGGCGCGTCAATTAGCCAACACGTCACCATCCCTATTGAGCCATTCTGATACTCTAGTTGACAACATCAAGTTGAGTAACAAGACAAACAACCGTCAATTATAACTTCCTTTAACATGAATCCCGCTCAAGGTAACCTCAGTAAGGGGCATATGCAAAAGCCCCCCCCCCCTTCCCATAAAAACAAATTGGAATATTTAAAACTATACAAAATTAGAATATGCGTAGCCAGGGGAGCCAAAGGGGTCATCCCTCCGTTAACTGGCAAGTTAAGAAAATAAACAAAAAATAAAACAAACTTCAAACAAAAACGATAAAAAAATGTGAAATTTTGTTCTACATGTCAAGTTGATATACGATTTACTCGTACCGCCCATGTTCCAGAAATGACACACGAAAGTTTCCAACTTATTATTTGTAATGAGAAGTTTACTTTAAATTCTTCCATCCACAATTATGATACCAGAAATTCTCAAAATATCCATATTCCATTCAATCGAACATCAATTACACAATCACCTATATTTTATAATGGTCCAGTTCTCTGGAATAATCTACGGCTTCCATTCCAAAAAAGTAAAAGAGTGAAACATGTTAAAAGAACATAAAAAACAGCTTGGATGTACTTCAACATTTAACGTAATCTGCAGGATTATGGTACAGTCTATTTTGTTTTCTGTTAAATTGTCATCTTTTCTATGTTATATCGTATGTAGTGTAAGTTAAAATTTATGATGACATTTTTTCTCCTCGTTTGAAGGGGTCTTTCTAAATAAGCTATTTGAGCTTTGCATGACTCTGCCACTGATGTTTACATGTATGTATGTATTATGTAATTTGTTTTGATCACAAATTGTAATGTTTTTAATGTTGTTATTTTGAAAGTAGAAACAATTGAATTGAATTGAATTGAATTGTATATTTTGGTGTGTCCTTTGAGCAAAACGTATATGTTGTGCCTATTTTGAATAATGGTGGCTAAGCCATTGCACACACGCAGACACAGACACACACCCACACACGCATAGACACAAACGCAGCGCATGCACACACACGCACACACACACACACACACACACACACACACACACACACACACACACACACACACACACACACACACACACACACACACACACACACACACACACACACACACACACACACACACACACACACACACACACACACACACACACACACACACACACACACACACACACACACACACACACACAAGTAGTAAGCCTGGTCCATTCACTGATACCGTGCCCCCTCCCAGCAAGCAAAATGATCACTGTTCCGCCTCGAATGCATCATTCATTATCACGTACACACCCTACATTGTTTGATGCAATTGACCTCTATTATCAATTTAACCCATTTTATGCCAAAATGGCTGACATAGCCAAACCGCAAACCAAACGTGTTCAGGAAACACGGGAATAATTGCTGTAAGACAGCATGGACCGATTCTGTTACCTCCCACATCTTAAATCCATTTAACTTTTAATCCCAGCTGCTTAACCGTTAATATTAGCCGGATAGAACTGATGATCAGAAAATCGAGTCCAGCGGTTTCCGAGGTTAAATGCTATCCAACATCAAAAGTACACCATGCCTATTCTAGAGTGAAATACATTTCACCCAAAGGTCATTGATCCCGAATACTGAAAAGGTGCAATTTTGACCACCAAGAGTTCCGATATCAGCAACTTTAAGGGTGCAATTTGCTACCCTAATGCTGATTCTTTGAAATATGCATCATATTGCGTTCTTGATGCATGCAGAAATAAAAAAAAATGCATTAGAACCAAACCGGTTGAACCATATATCAGTGTATACACCAGCTGGAGTGTATCACCCGGATGGAAGGATTTGTCTCGGCTTTGTTTACTTCAGCCGAATCAAGTATGAACATATTAGTACTGGATTATTTTCATGGCCCGAGAGAAATTAATCCCATTGAAAGCTACGCAGCAAATTTGCCTGTCACAAACCACACTGATGAAAGTTCTTTCAAACTGAGTAAACATTTGAGTAGCAGAATTTCAGAGCAGAATTCTTGCATAGTATATACTTGATTCTAGAATAGTTTTACTCCACGTTGAGGACTTCCTCTAATCGTGTTGTTTACAATGTACCTTTAATGGGGTTCAATTCACCCTTTGGAATCATATACCTTTAGTCCAAAAATTGAATTTCTTTGTGTTATATAACATTTTGCACCAATTTAAAAGTGCATAATTGTACCCCAGCAGAGTATGTAATATGTGTAACTCTGTGTGAGTGTAAGTGTGTAGAAACGTTCGTTGTTTGCAAACTTACACACGTATCCTGCCAGTATTGCGTTGAATTCTTCTATTTTTTGCGTGTGACCG
>JZLH01S0629953.1:23166-42517 GCA_001188425.1 Eucidaris tribuloides | reverse complement strand
ACCTGACTAACGTTGTGATTATATCCATTGATTGAGAACATGCACGTTTAACATTATGATCCAATCTAAGTACAAAATATTTGTAAAGACTACAAAAGACGAGGATATACAAGTCAAAAATCCAAAATTCGAGTGCTGTTTACATTAGAAAAACTAAACACAACAAAAAAGTAACTACCCCCTTTTTCAAAATACTATAACTTTATAAAAGCACGATTGTGAGCAAAATAATTTGGCAAGGGTGTTTCTGCACTAATGGACTAAATTCTGTGTGAAAAGGTGGTTGATCCGTCAAGTCATGCATGAGTGAGCACATATTAAAGGCAAAAATGTCACTTTTCAAAAGTCACAAGGATCATTTTGGGGGATTTTCTATGCAGGATTTTGACAAATTCTGTTTCTGGTGAATGATAAATCGCTATTTATGTTAATCATCTATCGTTTGATCCCCTTATACCTCCTTTGGCACTTTTGGCATATTTTACGCTTCGGTGAGCTCAATTTAAAAATTTCCACCCTTTCTCAATTTTGAAATTGTAAAATCCATTAAGTAAATTGCAAAAATTGAAATCTGATATTTTTCAGCAAAATGTATCTTTACATGTTGTACGAACATAAGAGGTTGTTACCATGTCATGGTTGAGTGAGCACACTTTATAAATAAAGCAAAAAATGTCATTATTTACCATTATTTTGGCATAAGACATGACTCCTGTGACTTTTGAAAAGTGGCATTTTCACCTTTAATGCATGCTCACTCATGCATGACCTAACGGATCAATCACATATTCACACGGAAATTAGTCAATGAGTGCAGAAACACTCTTGCCAAATTATTTTGCACAAACTTGTTTTGTTAAAAAGTTATGGTATGTTGAAAAAGGGGGTAGTTACTTTTTTTGTTGTGTTTATATATCAATATTATTTCTTGAAGCTTCAAGAAAGAGTAGTTTCCTGAGGTAGCCTAGGACAAAACACATTCACAGCATATTTTCAAAAGATTCGACTGTATTTGACCATTTTCATGACGCATTCAACTCACTGTATGTTTATGCTAGGCTGATTCAGAAAACGAGAAGTTATTTTCCTTGTATATGGTATAACAAATGGCATATGAAATAACATTAGCACGGGGAGAAAACGACCAAAACGAACAAACAAACAAGCATGCAATTTTTCCAGTAGGGTCTATTGAGAAAAGGAACTCGATGAAATTAAGATACATGTAAAATAACATACGGTAACATGCATGACCTAAGGTAAATGATTAAATCAATTTACCAAGCACGTACAAACAATGGTTCAACGGAATGATTATGCATGGATAGATATTATAATTATAGATGAATTACTTAAACCAAATGCTACTAACCCAAACAATATGTTCATGCATGACTTATCGTAAATAATTAAATGTTTCTACCGAGCACGTACGCACAATGGTTCAAACTCAATAACCAGTCATGCGTAGATACATAGTTTTAATATAGATCAGCCCTGTTTTGGCCAAAGGCTGTATCTGAGAAAGTTTGACCTTTTTCAGGTTTTCAGGTTAAAATTGTCATTTAGCAAAGTTACAGAAGTACTTGAGCTTTAGTTTTCGACATGTTACGTCCTATCTTTTTGGCGGAAGGGTGTATCTGAAATAAATCTTGCTCTCAATAGAAAAGTAAACAAAAAAGAAAACTATATGGAAATATTATTTGAATGAGAAAAATGACATTCTAAAACTGGGGCGTCAATCAAGGGGAACATAGGGCTGTTGCCACCCCAATAAAAATATTGTGGAACATATCGTTTTGCCAATAATTTTGACAACTTGAAACGTAATGCAAGAATATGTTTAAAAGGTAGTGCAAGGCATTTAAAACATTAACCTATAAACAACCACTAAACAAATACGATTTTCAATTTTGTGGCACACTTCCAACGCAAAATTGTTTATTGCACATTTTGTGCACAAAGCGCGCCGAAAATTTTGACATTTTTCGTACTTTTGTGCCAAGTTTTCTACAGTCAATGACAGCATCAGATTCTCTTCCCTAGTAAAAGTGTAACAATTATGATTCTGCCCTTCTGTTGTTCACAACGTATTTCGAGATTGAAACAAGCAAATTTAACAGAACAAACAGTATTTGAAAGGTGAGACTATGCCCTTGACGTTGATGTAAGCATCATGTCACAACAGTATTTGTAATTGCCAAAGAAAGCGCTTTTTACTTGCACAATTTTTTGAGACATGCTGTATATTAAATGGGTTGTTGTGAATGGTCCGAGTCCGTGGACGTCCCTGGCTGACGACAGGGCTGTTCGAAGGCTCGGGAGCGGTCGTTCTCGGTCTGTCATGTATGCGAATCGGACAATGATTGGGGAAGAGCGTCGCGTTATAGTTGTTACAGCGTGATCGTAGCAGACGATGCATATTTACAATGGGGATGTATATGCGGTTTCAATGCGATTTACATTCAAAATGTTGAGAAATATGCCTTAAATCCCTAAATATATGTTTTCGTCCTTGATGTTAGGAACGCAGTCATTTTACTATCAAATGAATCATTTATTTTTGGTAGAATTTCCGCTTCCAAAGGAAAAATATTTCTTCGTTATTTCTGACAGTAACCTCCAAATTCAAAACTGACTATTTCGTTTCTGGAAGGTCCCATTTGAAGGAGCTAATTTCTTCGATAACAAGATCTATTCATACCTGCTGCAATAGTTCAGCAAACATGAATCTCATTTCATTCGTAATGCGCGACACCAGTTCAGAGTTAGGGATCGGAGCGGGCGGTGGACCGGGGCTGTGGAGTTCTCGGGCTCTCGGTGGACATGCATGCATGGAGACGTTGCCTGAGAAGGTCACACAGAACTGTTGGTAGGTGCAGATCTGGTGGTATCCGATGCCTTTGTAGAAGTGTTTCTCGATTGTATGGTAGGTTTGGTCGTTGTTGTAAGGTTGTAGAATCTCATATCGTCTGCCATGACTTCAAGAGAATTGCGGTGAGAGTATTCCACAAAGGCAAAATGATGGGAGCTCTGTAGAAACACGTCTGATCCCTGTGGTGTCGTGATGTTAAAATTAAATGCTGTGCTTGCAAATTTGCAACTCAAACGTTTGTGACATTTATTTGAAAACACTTAATATATCGATACCGTATTACCGTAAAGTCCAAGTAGTCGCAATAGGGCGCTGACATTTGCTCCGGCAACAGTCGCACCGGCGCGGTGACACCATCTCAGAGGACAAAGGGTTAGGATTAGGGTTGTCATTGGGTTTTCAGTTCAGAATATGGTCAGCATGGTTAGTGTAAGGGTTGGGGTGTGGGATAGGGTTCACGTTAAAGCCGCGTTTACACTATGTTCCCGGCGGCCACGGCAACCACATTTCAGGCCACCGCGGACAAAACGGGATGGACGTGAGACCAAGCGGAAAGACCCGCTACGGATCACTTCCAAGTGCTGTTACGGCCTCTAACGTACTGTCGAGTTTTATTGCGTTCCCCTCGTTTTCCTACGGCCTACTAGGTTTCTCATCCTCACCGTGACTACCGTGGCAAATTTTTTGACGGTTAAAAAATCTGGCTCGGCATCCACGGCAACACGGACTGTCACGTTTGCCCAGCTCGTCCTCCCGCGTGGTCTCACGTCCATCCCGTTTTGTCCACGGTGACCTGAAACGTGGTTGCCGTGGACCCCGGGAACATAGTGTAAACGCGGCATAAGGTTAATGTATGAAATAATCACGGGAGCAAATGTCATACACAACGTAGTAAAATATTTGAAGGGAAACGGAGCTTAATTCAAATAATTGCGCTGTATATGCTGCAGATGACGGCTGAGTTACATCAAACTGACGGGGGTTGCGAAATAGATACCACGAATTCGATAAATATGTTATGTGTCCTGCAAGAACTGGAATATTAAATCTTGAACACCCTTGGCGATGTCCAATAAACATATTACAATTATTGCAGTAGCCTTGTAAATTTCAATACGCTAGGTGTTATTCAAAAGGTGTCCAGAGATTCGGTTAGGGCTGCCACTGAATTGTAAGTTAGATTTAAGGTTAGGTTAGGTTAAGGGTAAGAGTTCTATGCGCGCGAACGTTCAGATTGACAATGGGAGTTGGGGGGGGGGGCGCCATGTTTCGTAAACAATGGCGTCCCCCCCCCACCAACTCCATTGCATGTTCCAAACGTTCCTCCGCGCATGGTAAGAGTTAGGGTTAAGGTTAGTGAAAGTGTATGGGACAATCGGAAGAAGACTTATCATTTGGGTAATTGTCATGGAACCATTTAAACACCAAACATTACTTTAAACACCAAGAGTATCGTCTTCAACTCTTACAGTGTCAAAGGGTCAAATAATGCCCCACACAGTCCATAGAGCTGTGATTTCTTCAGCATGTTAAGAGCTAACAATAGGGGTGCTGACGTTAAGACTATTATCCTTAATGGATATCTCATTGAACACCCTTGTTTGTTTGTTTTTATTGTAGAATTTTAACTTAGATAACGTGTAAGATGTATTAGTGACACTTTCACTGTTAACGTGATTAAATTCAACACATTCTTGGTATCATTTTCAGACAAGGCATCATCCCTGTTTCCTGCGTGTTAATTTAAAACACAACTCATTTTGGCGGTCTGGTGACCATATAGTCAAAGTAATACATACCTAACCAAACACAAACAGCATAATTACTCACATTGTATTTGTTACAAACTAATTTACACAATTTTGGACTGGGACGTCTTTTCATAGTCAGTTGAACGGGTCTTGGTGTCGGTGGTTTGTTCAAACACGGGAGTTTTACTGGGAGTGACGCAGGTGAACATCTCCTTCATGGCGACCCTGAACTCCGGGTGGCGAGCGGTATAGATGAAGGGGTTCAAACATGAATTATAGAAGCCTAGGACGGTCAGGACGCGATGGAGCGGACTCTGGCGGTAGGACCGCGGGATAAGACCAACGTTGTAGAACAGGTAGGCCAGCTGGTTGGGGCACCAGCAGACGATGTACACCATGATGACCACGAACATCATCTTCAGCACCCGATTCCTGGCAACGATGTGGAAGGAGGGATTGGAACTGCCGTTCTCGCCGCCGCCTTGGTTGCCGCGGAAACGCTTCGACTGGATGTGCAGGCTGCGCGCGATCAAGGCTTGCGAGATGATCATGGTGAGCGTGGGCACGATTATGAGGAAGGAGACCACGTAATATCCCACGGCGGTCTGGGCTCGTCGCGAAGCGAAATTCACGAGGCAGCCGTTGGTTTCGTCGTTTACCGTGAAGACGATGAGAGGGTAGATGTTGAGGAGAAAGCAGACACACCAGATGATGATGATACAGATGGAGACGAACCGTCGGGTGAGGATCCGGTTGAAGTAGATGGGGAACACGACTGCTATGTATCGCTCAATCGATATCGCCATTAGCGTGTACGCCGACGTGGTGACGCAGATCCACATGATTAGCGAGGGATCGATCACCTGGCAATACAGCTCACCAGCCAGAGTATTCGGCACGGTCTTCACCTTGGGTATCGGAATGAGGAAGATGGACGTGATGAAATCGGACGCCGCCAGGCTTGCGATCAGGGTGTCCGTGGATCGATTCTGGGCTCGCCGCTGAAATAAGACCAGGATGACGAGGAGGTTTCCGATGATTCCCAGCACGGCCGAAACCAGCTGGAGGATGAGCCACCACGACCACGTGATCGGGTGCCACGCCCATGCACTCGATGGGGATGTCACATTGGTGCGTCTGTCAGGCCATCCTGCAGCGGCCGTTCGCCCGTGGTGTTACCATCGGTTACATCGCTACTCAGTCGCCATTTTGTGGTGGTGGGAGATTCGGTCGTTTTGGACTCGTTCAATTCGGCCTCTCCTCCATTAGAAGTGAACGTTTCGGGCTCTTCTGTCATTCCGATATCGGGGGCCGAAGTACCGTCTGCCGCCATTTTGGAATCTCGAAAGTCCTTTGCGCAGCTACAGAAGATCATCAGAACCATCAGGATTGAAGATACGTTTGGGGATTTCATGTTGCTTGCAGATATACACGTCAACGTCGAAACCTGATTATACAGGAGGTTAAAGGTCAAGAAATGTATAAACTTATTAACTCTGAAATAGCACGTACTATGAAGACAATGTGCCTAACGAGAATGAGATGAAAATAAATAGGCCTACCCATCGATCATTTCAATTGAAACCATTAGCCATAAGTTTTTTCTCAATTATATTTCTATTTGATAACTTCAAGAAATAAATTCATTATTTGGCACTTTTTTTATTCTAAAATGTTTAAATTTCTTCGAATCACTCAAGGGATGAATTAAATGTAGAAACACATAACTAGATACGAGACGTTTTGTGAAAAAGCAAAGTAAGACCATGTCTTATACCGCATCATAATATCGTATTTGAGACACAGCGAATGCTGCAAAATGTATGACATTAAATGAAATATGAAATATATGAAATATATACAAGTATATCGTAATAGAAAACGACATTCAGAAATTACAATCCGTCACAGATATTAAAAGAAATCATGGCCTAATTTCGGTGGGGCTGGGATACGAACGGGAAAGAAAAAATAATTCAATATTGAACATGAGAAAAGCGTTACATGAATTGTCTCTGACAATTGGTCAGAGAGAAAAAACAACAACAACTAATATCCCTGTAGCACGCCATGTCCGGCTCTGCCCCCCCCCCCCCCGGCCCTTTGTCTATGTCTCTTTGCTAGATGAGAGACAAAGTTCCGTATAACTTCCGACATACGTCATAATTCAAGAGCTTGTTTACCAAAGGGTATAAATCCATTTTTCTTCAAACGTGTCTCTTCAACCCAAATCTACACTATTTTAGTTCCTCTGTGGGGTACTAAAATAGTTGAAATTTCCTCCAAAATGTGGTAAAAAATGGCCAAAAAACCCCTTTATTTCCAAAAGGTGATACATTCAGTTTAAGTTTATTTCCAATAAGGGACACATTCCAAAACATGAAAAACAAACTCATATTTTGTTGAAAGTTTGGTTTTCATTCACCTTGTGGGATTCTTTGTTAGGTTAAGTTGGTTTCACTCAGAAACATCGCAATATGGGTGAGTAAGAAACCTCATTTTGTCAGAATGGTATTGGATCTACCCTATTTTGTAAATAAACTAGAGTTGTTTTTTGTCAAAAATGGGGGACACCCATTTTTCATCAAATGTAACTATTTTAAAACGTTCTACAGTGTGTCTAAAAAATAATTGTGCAAGTTAAAAGCGCCCTCTTTGCTAATGAGAAAAATATGTTTGTGACGTCATACTTATATCACCATCAAGGGCATAGTCTTAGCTTACAAACGCCGTTTGTTCTGTTCAGTTTGCTTGTTTTAATCCTGAGATATGTTCAGTTTAACACAAAAAGGTAAAATCACAAATGTGCCACTTTTACTACAGTCAGTAATAGCATCAGGCCCTCTTCCCGTAAAAGTGACACAATTGTGATTCCACCGTTTTGTTTTTTACAAGATATCTCGAGATCACAAAAAGCAAATTGAACAAAACAAACAGCATTTAAAGCTAAGACGTTGCCCTTGATGTTGACGTAAACACGTGTCACAGCAGTATTTTCCAACTGTCAAAGAGGGCGCTTTTCACTTGAATAAATTTTTGAGATTTGCTGCAGCATGTCTCAAAAAAATTTGCAAGTAAAAAGCGCCCTTTTCGGCGTATAGAAAATACTCTGGTGACATGATACTTACATCAACGTCAAGGGCAAAGTCTTAGCTTTCAAATGCCATTTGTTCGTTTCAATTTGCTTGTTTTAATCTTGAGATATCTTGTAAATAACAAAAGGGTAGAATCACAATTGTATCACT
Source organism: Eucidaris tribuloides (assembly GCA_001188425.1). Lineage (NCBI taxonomy): Eukaryota > Metazoa > Echinodermata > Echinoidea > Cidaroida > Cidaridae > Eucidaris > Eucidaris tribuloides. The sequence continues at coordinate 34,646 of JZLH01S0629953.1, read as the reverse complement.
TTTGCAAGAGACTGTAGTAAAAGTGGCACAATTGCAGTTTTACGCTTTCTCATTTAAATTAACATATCTCAAGATTAAGACAAGTAAATTAAACAAAACTAACGTTATTTGAAAGCTAAGACTATGCTCTTGACGTTGATTTAAGCATCATGTCTCAAGAGTATTTGCTAATTGCCAAAGAGGGCGGTTTTCACTTGCACATTTTTTTTGAGACACACTGTAAAATCAAAATCCATAAAATATAGTAGCGCTATGAGATGTCACAAATTATAAGTTGACATTTTCTCCAAAATGTGGTAAAAGTGGCCCCAAAATGACTTTATTTCCTAAAGTTGGTATTTCCGTTTTAGTTCATTTCCAAAAGGGACTCTTTACGTAACATGAAAATGAAAAAGGGGAAAAAAGATAAAACTCACATATTTTTTCTTAGTGCGGTTTACATTCAGTTTGTAAAGTTCTTTGTTAGGTTAAATAAGTTTCACTGAGAAACATTGCAATATGGGGGAAATTAAAAACAATTACTTTTCGTAGAACAGTATTTAATCTACCCTGTTTTGGAAATAAACTAGGGTTTGTTTCGAAATGGGGGTATATTTTTCATCAATTTTTTTAAAAAACAAAATCCATACAATATTAGTAGCTCTGCTATAATATGACACAAATGAGAAGTTGAAATTCCCACAAAAGTGGTACAAATGGCCAAGAAAAATTACTTTTACTTTCAAAAGGGGGTTCATCAGTTTGTGTTTATTTTCAAAAGGAATTCATTAAAAAAAATAAAAATGACAACTCACAGATTTGTTTCTTAACTGTGGTTCTACCTTTGCATCGTGAAGTACTTTGTTAGGTTAAGTTGGTTTCATGCAGAAACATTGCAGTATGGGTAAATAAAAATCGGTGTTTTTTTTCCTCAGAATGGTGCAAAGTGAATTTACCCCCTTTTGGAAATAAATTCTTCAATTATATTTCTATTTATCAGAAAAGTGATTAAATCAAATAAACATTTTCTCAAAACAAGGGTCATGAAGCTTTGCACACTCTCAAAATGTTGGGTAAATTTAGTTGGGTAATTGGCGGTTGGTTAAAAAAGTTTGTTGTTCTGGGCGATTATTACCCAACTGAGCATATAAGTACTTTAACCAATATTGGGCAATTATTTTTACCTAAATATTGGGCGGATATTTTACCAACAGTATTGGTAACTGAAGGTTGGGAACTTGTTGCTCCGCAGTTGTGTAACCTTGCCACATTTCCATGGTGGGTTGGGTAAATTTCGCTCGGCAACTGATGGTTGGGTAAAAAAAAGTGCCGATAGAAATCTACCATGTATATTACGTTGGATACTTGTAATATTATCACATTCTCAATGCAAGTTGGGTAAATTTCTGTTGGGCAACTAAAGGTTGGTTAAAAATTGCCTATGTAAGCGCGTGCGGATATGTGTTTTTGTGGATGTAAGTGCGCGCGCGCGCGCGCGCGCGTGTGTGTGTGTGTGTGAGTGTGTGCGTGTGTATGTGAGTGTGTGTTCGTGTGTTTGTGTATGTGTGTGTGTGTGTGGGGAGGGGGGGAGAATTGTACTTTACCCAATACCGAGGAAAACCCAAGTACACGAGATTATATTTACCCACATTATTGGGTAATTCCCAAGTAAACTGCATCGATCAATACATGTTTTTGTATCGATCATAATCATATGGAATTGTTATTACTGTACTTTTTAATTAATTATTGTATTTCTTAGTTTCTCGTGTATACGGGTATAATTTTGTATCTTCCGACGATTTAAAAAAAGAATGATCCATCTATTTATCGAATTGTCGATCTATAACATCTATTTTATGCGATTCTTAAAAAAAAAGAAATTGCACAACTTGCATACCTGCCAACCAGTACGGATTTTTCCAGGGCAGTTCTGTTCTTATTAAGGTTACTAGGTGGTGCGTTCAAGAACAAAAACATAGATTACAATAAGAATGGAACATGAATGTCCAAAATAAATTAAACTACTGAACCAAATGCCTTGGTTACTATAGTGAGTTTAATACAATGCCAATTAATTGTAATGGAATGACGATGTTTTCATTCACTGGTGAGTGACGAAACAAAAGGTTGTTATCATGCTTTTTCTCATAAGAAATTATTTGGTTCAGCTGTTTCAATATTTTTCTTATTCGCACTCTATCCATTTCTTTTATTATGTAAACTTTTATTGTTTTTTTTACCGTACCGCCTATATGTAATAAGAACACAACTGCCCGGAAAAATCCGTGTGCGCTTGGCAGGTATGCACAAGTATTTAGAGCATAGTCACACCTTGACGATTTAGCCAACGTATGCCGACGTATGAAATTGGCGAATACGTCGTCATTACGTTAAATAAGTTTGGGTAAGTTTTGTGTTAAGTTATGTGCACGCTGAAGCAGCTGGGCACACTTCGACGATTTAGCCAACGTATGCCGACGTATGAAAATTTGCGAATACGTTGTCATACGTTGAATAAGTTATGGGTAAGTTCTGTATAATTTTGTATAAGTTATGTGTACGCTGAAGCACGCTGGTATACGTCGTAGTAGGACGGTTCGTCGAAAAAATTTTGGGCAGGCACAAAATTTTTCGACGATTGCCAGCGTATAATCTTATACTCCGCCATTACGCCGGGCCATTCGTTGTAGGTAAGTTATGCTGTCGTTTACATACGTCCACACGCGTTATTTGTAAGTTGCTCATAAGTCGAAATACGTCACGATAATGTCTAGGCAGGGTTCATCGTTTTTTTTTTTTTTCAGCATGACGGAGATGTTGGTAGAGTGGTATTTGTACTGCGAAGTCTAGTGCGGTTATGATATTAATCGTGGAGCGTAGCCTTTTTATATTTCATTTATTAATTTATTCATCATTTATTTATTTATTTATTCATTTTATTTTATTTTATTTATTTTATTTTATTTTATTTTATTTTATTTTATTTTATTTTATTTTATTTTATTTTATTTTATCTTATTTTATTTTATTTCATTTTATTTTATTTTATTTTATTTATTAATTTATTCACAAAATTGCAACCCAAAGAGTTACAAAGTATGGCAATTACAAGCATTGGTATGAGTAAAATACACATAATTTACACCATAGTCTTGTATACATGTGAATAATTAACACAGGTGGAAAAAAGTGACAGACATAAGAAATGAAAATAGAAATATCAAAAAAGGAAAGTTTCAGCGAAAAAAACAAAGTTGGAAATAACTTGGGGTGTTGAGAAATAAATGTGTAAACAGCGTAAACACAAAAATCTCAGGTATAGATTAATATAGTAAATTAATTTTTAAACAGGTATGATTCAAATCAATGTAAATACAGACATTCTTCGTGAAACTTTAGCATATATAATCTACAGTAAATAATTCTACATTTTTAAACAATTACCTCAAACAGGGATGGTTTCCGGTGAAAAATAAATATATGGAAATCACACACAAACAGAGAGAGAGAGAGAAAGAGAGAGAAACACAGAAACACACACATACATAAACACACTCATACACACAAACAGAAACACACACATACATAAACAAACACACACGCATAAACAAACACTCACAAACACGCATACATACAATCGCGCACACACACACAGAAACACGCACTAACACAAACACACAAACACACACAAACAAAATACACACGGAAATATACACACTAACACACAAACACATACAAACAAACACACACACAAACACATACAAACACACACTCAAACACACACACAAACAAACACACATAAACAAGCAAACATATGCACAAATAATGTGCAAGGAATATTAATACCAAAAAGAACAGGAGAGAAAATTGGAACAGACAAATTGGATGGAAGGGGAAAGGGAAAAATAAAAAAGAGGAAGAGGGGGAAAGCAACAGGAACATAAAGTGTAGTGACAGGAGGGAGGGGATAAAGAAAAAAAGGTAACAGAAGAGAGAGGAGAATTACAAATATTGCACTTTTTTTTAATAATAATAATAGTGAAATAATCGTGACGTAAAATTCACTATATAAAAGCAACGAATTATTATTATTATTATTATTAGTAGTAGTAGTAGTAGTAGTAGTAGTAGTAGTAGTAGTAGTAGTAGTAGTATCATTATCATTATTATTATTATTATTATTATTATTATTATTATTATTATTATTATTATTATTATTATTATTATTATTATTATTATTATGCACATTATTATTATACACATTTTGGGTACTATCTAAATGCTTGCAAGACACGTGATCAAAGCTAACCATCAAAGTACATTTGTATAACCAATCAGTTAACAAATGAATCAAATTCAACATATGAATTAACATCATTCTTATTATCGTTAACAGAATTGCTTTCCAAAGAAAGTAATGACAGTAAAAATGTCAGAGAAACGAAAGTTTGGAAAAAGAGCGGGTGAGGGAGAATGAAAAGGGGGAAATTGGAAGATACAAAAGAAATATAGGATAGTGGAAAGAATACCGTACACAATATTGCACGTATTGTAAATTATAAAAACACCACGGGATAAAACTATTCTTATATCTATTAGTTTTACATCTAGGAAGACCGGAGTTTGCTATTCTCAATATTACTATGTTGTTTTACTCTTGGGTGGGAGGAGAACATTTAGTTTTGTGGTCGATTTTTGTATTTTAATGGCTGCTACAAGTTATTCGTCGGCGATAGCGCTACCCCACGCTATGGGTAAGTTAGAGTATCGTTGGGCATAAGTTGTGAACGTCGGCAACACGACAAGCATTCGTTGGTATAAGTTATCTATAACTTATCGAAACGTTCCATATAATTTATACGTATGTGCAAGTCCAACTCGTTTATGGGCACGCTATGTATACGTCCAAAGTGCAAATCGCGAAAAAAAATCAAGTTCAGCGTATGCCAGCGTTTTACCCTAATTTGATCGTCAGGCATGTACGTTGGCTAAATCGTCAAGGTGTGACTATGCCTTAACCATGATATTTCAGTGGGTTGTATTTAGAACTATATAACATGTATATCAGGCAAGGAAAAAATTACCATGTAAGCAGGTAGCATAACGAGCCAAATCAAATACTAGTAGTTGGGCAATCATTTCCCCAAAGATTGAGGAAAAAGAGTTAGGCAGAGATGTTGTGGACAAATCATGAGTAATATCGCTAATAGTTTGAGATTAGGCAAAGCTGCTGTGTAGATCGGACGTTACCACCAGATAGGTGTTTCAGAGTTGGGTAAATTGATATATAATATAATTGATATTATATCGTTGGCAATGTCATACGGGGTAAAATTTGTTGGTCAGTATACCCAACTGAAATACAAACCAACTGGGTAATTAAAGGTTGGGTAAAATATGATGGATGACCAACTGATAGACAATTTTATTTGCCCACCATATAGTAACTGATTACCCAACATCGTTGGGAAATTATGACCAATAGTTGTGTGGACAGTATGTTACCCAGTGTTGGTTAAAGGTTGGAATTTATTTGCCCAACTATTTTAAGAGTGCACGAAATCGTCATCGTCACAACAAAGCTTGGTTCCAATATTCTATTATACAAATGTAACGATTTATTGGGAAATTGAAACAGATAAAATTATATTTTAAAACAGATAGTAATCTACGACTTACCTTGAAGAAGTAGAACAAATATTTAAAATTCTAATCAAGCTGTAACCTCTCTCTTAGAGGCTGTGTCTTTACCTGACAGATCACCACAAACTGACAACATCAAGGCGAAGATGCTGTTTTATATCTGACAAGCAACCGTTTAGAAATGCAGTCCACTAATGCAATTTCAACAGGAAAGGACGGAGAGGCCCGTTGCTATTGGTTCGTCTATTAATACTTTGATATAAACAACCTCGATGCATTGACACAAAAATGGGGGAAACACGTATGAAAGGAAAGCATAATTTCAGTGCGACTGAATAATCAAATTATCTTATTCAATTGAGACGTTGGTCGAGGTAAAACAAAATGAGCATTGTGTCTCAAAAGCGAAAACATTTATTTAATTAATAGGCCTATGTGATATGGTTCTGAAGATCCGTGGAGCATTCAATTTGTCTATAATATTCTAAAGTTGACTATAATATATAGTTCACATCTTATTCAATTAATTCATATTATCAAATATTGCTCATGCACGCATAGCATATAATATATCACTATCAGTGTGTTTTTATAAGTGATTCGTTTCTTTTATTATAGAGTTAAATAAAGCGGAAAATTCAAGATATAAAAGAATTCCCAGTTGACGTGACAAAATAATAACAACTAGAATCGCATTGACCAAATGTCAAAATAACCGAATTGAATTAAAGAAATGTATATATTGTTCAAGTCTTCACAGTGGCTGCACTTAAACTCTTATCCCAACGGAACGAATTGATCATGGCTGCCGTGCGCTTGAAGGTCAAAGAAAACACGTATACCATAGACAGCCAGACAGACAGACTTACAAACATTCAAACAAGCTCATGCAAACGCTCCCTCTGTTTTGTATTACTTTTTTTTTTTTTTTTTTTTTTTTTACAGAAAGGCGTATAATACTATACTTCCAGTCAACAAGTCCTCCTGCTACCTCCTCTGTAGCAGCATACTTTAATAACCAAAAAATAGAATGCTTGACATGGACAAATAGTTTAGAAAAAGTTTTGTAAAAGGATTTTAAAAAGGTAAAAATATATATTTTTGAATTCCTTTTTTTAAAGTGAGAAATGTATATCTCTGTGGTCTATTGTGGTCATTTTCTATTTTCATCTACACATACACATGTACACACAAAGGCATGCACACAGACAAACACAAAAATCAACAAACTCATTCATTCACACCAATATATAAGCCTGTTTATTTTTTAATATGTAAATGGTTATATGGGGCTGATTTAATCTGAAACAACTTATGTGGAAATCAAAGCGACAACACGACTTGAGAGCAATTATTTCTGCATGATATAATGTCTTTTTTTTTAATGTTTTTCTTATTTTTTATTCAGATATGCGATGTTAGGACCCTGTTCAAATCTCGGCATTAATGATATGTACACTTTCAATTGTTGATATTAATAATATGAATACTTTCAGCTCTCGATATCAACTGTATAAATACGAACTTGCATATAATGTATGTCCGGATATGATTCACCCATCCGCTTTATATTGTTATCGCCATACGGGATGATACAATTGTAAAAGAGAGACGAGTTGTCCCACGGATGAACGATTTTAACTCCTAAAACAAATAAAAAAGAGAAAATATTGCGGAGAAACTAAGGACAAGGACGGTAAACCCCAAATATATAGACCTATATGTATTTTTTCTATTGTGCTCAACCGTACCAAGAAAAATATTGTCATCAACAACTGCACATTTGCAGTATTTGAAGAAATGTACAAAGTCGAACAATAAAAAAAGCGAGGCTTTAAATCAAACTACACAATATAGAAGTGAGCACATTATTTATATTTTTCCTATTTAAATCACACTAAATTAGGGCTATATACATATCATAAAGATATGTTTGTAGCCACCATAACGGTTCGGACACTATTGTCCGTTATTTTGTCCAATTGCAAGAACTAGGTTGATAAGGAATATATTTCGAGCCGTGTCTTATAGGCGCTGCGAAGCGGTTAGTGACGAACATTCAGTTTGTGTATTCAACTATAAAATAGATCTGAGTCACATTTTTAAAATTGGTTATTTCACAATTTTGTGTCTTCCGAAGGAAAATATATCTGGGTTAGAAATGAGCAGGGGATGCGCCACAGGGGGCAAAAGGGGGCGGCCGCTACCTAAAATTGTCAAAATACAGAAAATCATGGGGTTTTCACAGTGTAAATCAGGAAATTTAGATCTTTGGGGCATTTTCGCCCCCTATGGATTTTCGCCTTACTTAAAATTTGACTCTGGCGCCGCCCGTTGTAACGAGTATTCACCATTCGTATACGTATGAAGAGTTTATTTCCAAAAGGGGGTAGATCCATTTTTTACCATTCTGAGAAAAAATAGGTTAATGTACCCATATTGCAGTGTTTCTGTGTAAAAACCAACTTAACATTAAAAAGTACCACACCTTGCGAATGTAAAATCACACTTAGCACAAAGCTGTGAGTTTTAATTGTATAAACTGTTTGGTTTTATTTTTCATTGTTTTAACCCCCTTTTGGAAGTAAACTAAATGGATGTACCCCATTTTGAAAGTGAAAATCATTTTTCTTTGTCATTTTAACACTTTTAGCTTGAATTTTAACTTCTCATAATTATGTGTTATCTTACATAGCTGCTAAAATTTGGATTTTGACAAAATATTGAAATTTGATTAAAAATGGATGTACCCCCTTTTGGAAATAAAGCCATTTTTCTTGCCCATTTTTTACCACTTTTTGGTGGAAACTTCAACTTTTTGTTTGTGTTATCTGATAAATCTACTAAAATTCTTTAGATTGCTGTAAAAAATTCACATTCGATGCAAAATGGATCTACCCTCTTTTGGAAACAAGCTCTTTATATGTAACTGTATATAGAGGTTTGGTTACATATTTTATATAATGGTGTTGAAGATGTTGATGTGTAGGTTCAATTTTTTTTAAAAGTCAAATTTTGATGTCTCAGTTGTAATATGGTAGTGCTTAGACAAAATAAACACGTACCTAGAATACAGAACTTGGGAAAGTTATGCTGTCGCTAGCAAGATATACATGGATAACGACGTATCACACATGGATAACACTGATTTGGTGGATAACACGCAGTCCATGGGGGAGGGGCAGGTATGGACCGTATGGTGAAATCGGTCGGAATATATATTCAATTGTTAATAGCAATACATTACTATTTTAAGAACAATAATTTTCAGGCCTCATTTTTAGACCTGATCAGATACACATGGAAAAATTATGTAAGCTCAAAATTTTCAAACCTGAAATATAGTTAAATGGTGTCTTTAACCCATTTAATGTGTCATTCACAGTGTTGCCGAAGTGCCGAATTGCTGTTTTAAAAATTGATTCATCCGGCTTAATAATTGTATTATCTCACATAGGTCAAAACTTGGGCTTCGCAACGTTTATGTTACATTCGACATAATTCCATATAAGCCCACGCCATACCTGCAGGAGGATCAGTGAGGATAAGGGGTTTAAATACACCATCTAGCATTGTGCAAGCCACACTTAAAAAAATCAAACTATAATATTCTGTTCTCTATGATAATGTTTGAATGGGCAAATAAAAAAACACACTCTAAAACACAAAACTTTAGAGTTGTGCTGTCACCAACAAAACATGTCCAGATGAATGTCGGCGTATGAATTAATGTCTTGTGGAGAAAAATTCTATAACACAGCAGTCTATGAGGAAAACTTGAACGGTCATTCATTGATTTCCCTCTTTTTTAAAGCACTTAACGATCGTCCTGAAATGCGATTTTAGATCTTATCAGAGATACAAGTAGCATGGAGAATCATATATATCAGATTTTCCAAACTGGAAACATTGTTCAAAGATGCCTTCAAAGAGAATACACAGTACTGGTTGATGATGGAAAATCTTTCATCAAAATGTCACATTTCCATATTTTCCAGCTGAGAGTAAATTACATTTGCATTATAATGTGGGACTAATTCACTTCATATGCAATAAAAAGTTGAGGAATTGGCAGTTTGAGTACCCGACGGCTCCGTTGCTCTAGTGTGTATGGCAACAATTAACATAGTCCCACATATAGATTTCTGTGTAGTACTTTGTCAGCTGTGGGGATTAATTGTGTGTTACAGATATGTCCAAAACGAATGAATGAATGAATGAGTTTATTTTTCTTACCAATGTCACCACGTAACAATATAAAAATATAACAATATTTACAAACTTCAAAAATTATGTAAATCAATTACAATAATAGAGTGTATAATATACAGTAAGTAAACACTGGTATATGTTTACAATTTGATTCTAATATATATAGTAAGGTGAAAGGTACAAGGAAAAAGGGAAGCAGTGAACTCTGCTTTTATACTCTTTCCTTTAAACAAAAGCAAATCTATACTACAACTCTTACAAAAAAATCAACAACAACAAAAACAAACATAAAACGGGATAACTCTGATAATTTAAAAACTTGCAAGCATCTAAAAAAAATCAAACAAACAAAAAAGCAAACAAAAAACAAACAAAAAAACTATAGTTTAAATAGAAAATGTATACACAAGCTGCATTATGTTCACGTATGATGTGAACCTGTGTAATACATTATGCTATACATATGTTATACAACTAATAAGTATTGATTAAATTTCTTTTCAGTTTCCAAGTGAAAGTCTTGAGAGAAGGAGACACTCTAAGTTCAGGAATTAAATTATTCCAAAACTGAATTGCGTATGAGAAGACAGATTACTTACTCAACGATGTTCTATTACGTTGAACAAAATAATCATTTCTTTCAGAAATACGTGTATTGTGCGAATGCATCGATGATGCCAATACAAACTGATTAGTGATATCAATTGTTTCGGTTGAATACGTATGGTTGTCCATTTTTTTTCCTACATTTAAGTTAAAAACATCTGCCATTTTCAGAATGTTTTGTTTTGCAAAAAGTGGTGATGAATGAGCTGCATAATTAGCTTTACACACAATTCTAACTACTCTCTTTTGGAGAAGTAATATTCGATTCGTATTGACATGTCCCCATGATAATACACCATAATTAATGTAAGGTGAAATAAGGGTATTGTACATAATTGTATAAATAAAAAATTGTAATTAATTTGTAATTGTAATTGTAATTGTAATTATTTGTACAATTGTATGTAATTGTAAATAAGGGTATTGTACGAAGTGTTCTGTTGTTTTCAACTACTCTCTCCTGTACTATAGTGACATTTTTAGAATTTGCATAAATTACCAAAATCAATTAATTAATGTGAGCCAACAGTTGAACAAATTCTGGGCTAGAAGTTGTAAGTAGTAGCAAGCTATCAGCTCTACCAGATAAAGCAAAACTAAATCAAATTGGTTGAGGTGGGGACATTTTTATTTATATTTGTGATCTTGAATAAATTAATTTATGCATAATTGATTATTTCACATTTTGTGTAGAGTCTGAAGCCCCCTACCTATCAGAATCAAAAACAGCAATGAATCGTCAGAAATGTAGAAGAAGAAGCACAAGTTCTTTGTTATTCTTTGATTCAATTCTTGGCATAAATTACCATAATTAATCTGCCCACAGTCAGTACTAAGAACAAAGTGACACAAGGCGTATACGATGCAATAATCGTTTGGATCTACATCGGCAACCTGAAACCAGCCGAAGCAACAAGCACATGACAAGTCAAACATGGAAACCATAGAACGAAAGATATGGCAGCACTATGGCAACTCGATCATGCCGATCAAAACAAGAGCAGTACACCGAGACTCAGCGAATGCCTGAACGGGCT
>JZLH01S0629953.1:749-20812 GCA_001188425.1 Eucidaris tribuloides | reverse complement strand
AACTGACCTGATTAATTTGGTTCACTGTCAAATCTGCTTTCTGCAACACAAAAATCAGCTATGGGCCCGGAAGGGATCCGGCGAGCAATCAATATACTAATTCGATGTCCTCTATTATTATTTTCATATATTATTATTTCTTTTTTCTTCACTGTCCCTTCCAGGGCCACCTGAAACTCAATATTTTGTCCTACACTTCGCAATTTTTATTTCATGTTCCCTTCCGGCGACACAAATTTTAATCTTTCCACCAGTATAAAGTGGCTTACCAACATGAAATTTCGATATATGAATGGTTGCGAGTGCCGCGCAATCAAATCGATCGAGCCAACTCATTGACCTGATGACGTTTAGTTAGAATACCATCTCTTCACAGAAGGTGTTGAAAGCAGCTATATGCAAAATGCTTGTTGTTACTGCCAAGTAATCAACCAAGTACTGTCAGTGTTGATTGATTATTTATATGTGAATCCTCTGCGCGATGAGCTTGATCACTGTTATTTTAGTGAAACCAAGCACATCAGAGTTCGAATTAATGTTTACATGTAGTCTTACGAATAAAGGGAGCATTTCGCTGCAAGACTCCTGGTCAAAAAAATCAACCGATGACGTCGTATACCATCTCTGCATAACATCCATCCTACACTTCTCAAAAATTCAACTTTACAGAAGAAAAAAACAACTTCTGCTCAATAGCGGTATGTTTGCCTACATCCCAAAGGAGCCAAAGCATCTACTCATTCGTTCTACATCCCTCTCCTCCTGTCCTGTCATTTCTTTCCTCCCATGGGAACATATACAGTGTTGCTCAAAAGAAAGGTCCTAAGTGTAAAATTCATTTCTTGCGATTACATGAAAATCATTATGAAATCAATTCAATGCTTTATGTATGCACACAAATCATTAAAAAGTGCATAAAAAATCCACAATAAGATAAATAAAATTCAATTGCAATCATACATTAGCGATACTAAGAAATAAAGGAACCTGTTCAGGGGATAGTCAAAAATCATAATAGATTTATCAAGGGCTATCCCCTGACATAACTGATATAAAGTATATTAGAGTAAATGTATAGCATTAATACTACTTATTATACAACCTAGCAATGTTTGGTATTGTCATACGGCTAAATAACCATACATTCCAATGTAATTTATTTCATTTCCATCGGTTGCTTCAATCCCGAGATACATTGAATGTTCTGCAATGACGCACAATCGCGTTTGTCCCTGTATACGAAACATGAATGTGCAATGCACGCATGTAGGTTCTGCATATTGTTTTCATTTGTCCATTAACAAAGAAACCCACTGAGAGTGTGAGAAGTATTGTGAAACCGTTTAATTTAATCGAAAGAACAGATTCTTATGGTTGTACATTTCTGATTAATTGATTTTATATTGATTTTATATTTGATTTTTGCTGCAATATTTTTTATGCAATTGCGTTGTGTCTGTGAAGTCCAACCAAAGACAATATCGTTTTTATGCAATATCATTCAATTCCGAGTAAGGGTTTGTATTTAGGTTATTTGATAGATAATCATTAACCAACATTATTGGAAGACAAAATGCATCTGTTATTTGTTTATTTTTACTTCTTGTAATTTATTTTGTTTTATGTTTTCCGTAAGCAACAATACCATGAATTTAGTTATCATTATCACAAATACACGAAAGTGGCACAAATGTGACTTTGCCTGACTGCACAAAAGTAATCACAACTTTTGATTTATAAAAGTAGATTCGATTAAATGCATTAGAAAGAAAATTCGGTCTGCTTTAAAGGCATTGTATAATAATGTTTCCAGTTTAAAAAACTCTGAGTTACATGATTCCCCATGCTACGTCTCTGATACGGTCTAAAAAGGAAGCCCTGAAAAATTGCAGTTTAAAACGATCATTAAGTGCTTCAAAAAGTGAAAATCATTGAGAGACCGTTCCAGCTTTCCCCATAGACTGTTGTGTTGCAGAATTTCCTATCGACTGAGAATAATTAATATGCCAATTTCTGTATCTGCACATATTGTACTAGTAACAGCGTAACTGTTCAAACTTTTGAGAAAATTTGATACCTAAAATAATTTCTCCTGACTGGACCATTTTTTTGAGACACACTGTACACCTTAACAAGTCGAAACAGAAAGGTCTGTATTCACGAATGAATTTTAATGGTGCGTAAATCAAAGGTTTAATTTTGGAAGGCAATTTGTGTATCACAGATTTTTACAGTTTAAAAATCCTTTGACGTGACATAAAATTTTCGTTAAGGTAGTTGTGATCTAAATATCAGACAATCTGTTTTACTTATACTGAAATATTTTGAATATAGAATAAATTTTGTTCAATTTGATACAAGCAGTTCTCCGTGTTAACACGTGCAAGTGTCTAACTTAAACATTTTGCGAATGCAGACCATTTAGTTTTAGGGGCGTATTTGATTTACTGTTGTTTAAAAGCAGAAAATCTTTGCATCCATCCAGTAGCACAGCAAAACATCACTCGTGCCCTTAGTGTGCTTATGAAGGACATGTCTGAAGATCAGCAATTTATGTAGAATCTGAAAAATGCCCTCAAATCTAACTGCCGCTAAGCGTGTGTTCCAGGCATGACAGTCTGACTGAGCCAAGTAAGTCCAGTAGTATTATTTCAGTATTTATGAGGTGATCTTTGAATAATAATCTGCACATTTCTGCATAAACCATTTGTAAATTGTAACTAAATATCGTATATCAGACATGATAACACACACACACACACACACACGCGCGCGCGCGCGCGCACGCACGCACGCACGCACACACGCACGCACGCACGCACACACACACACACACACACACACACACACACACACACACACACACACACACACACACACACACACACACACACACACACACACACACACACACACACACACACACACACACACACACACACACACACACAAAACCACCAATGCACTAAAAGGGTCTGAAAGTAGATTAGGACTTTTTTTTTGTCTTTATGATACTTTACTTCAAATCCAACGGTCACTGAAATTAGAACCCAGCTGAGTTTCTAGCTCCTATACTTTGCTAAAGGTTCTTCACTGGTATTTTCTTCTAATGGGGTATTCAGGTTTATCTGTCCACAATTCAGTTTTATTTAATACGTCTTTCCCTCATAAACATTTTTCATCGTATGAATACACAATCTTACTGACTGCCTGTTCAAGCGTAAATGGGTCACCCTCTCATTTGAAATTATTTCCTAGCAAAGAAGGGATGTGGTTTAAAGAGATGGTGAAAAGGATTTAATGACATTGCAATTAACTGCGGAATGTTTCTTAAGCACGTCCATAAGCACATTTGCAGTGAAATCGAGAATGGATTTTTGTTATAAACTCGTTCCATTTTTATGCGCCCGACTTACGATGCGGGTGGAAAGACACACTTTCTTTTCATGCCTCGAGGTGAATGAAAACGCATTTTAAAATTTTGAAACATTATTCATTGACAATTTCCCAAAGGAAAAAATGATGTGCCAAACTGTCTTTGTGAGTATTAGCCATATAAGATGGTTCATTATCCGATCAACCAAGGATTGCTGAAAGCTTTGCAAATCATGCTTCCGTCGTTGATAACATTCATAAAGAGATACAAAAAAATATTTATATATCCTGCGCATTCAATTGGCCACTACAGTTTCTTTTTCTATTGGTAGACGGTTAAACGTTTTACACTTGGTAAGAAAAGAAAAATCTCACAAATCCTTTTCTGACCGAATATTTGCTTTGGAAAAGAGGTCTCATACAATTGATTCGAAGCGTCTGATTGTCAGGTTCTTTCCGGAGAGGCTGCGATAAAATTGCAATACTGTGATGCATTTTTTTTTTATTTGCACATTTTATTTGGACACTTCTTGGTACAAATTTAAAAGGAAGAGACCAAGTTCTGATACAGCTAGGCAATTCCACAAAAGAAATTGCCAATATATTTCACATTAATTTGCAGCAAAACACATTAATGTAAATTATTTTCTTTGAAGGTAGTAGCACAGCTTTGCACAACATTGTGGTGGATCTTCAAACAAATTACACGCATTGCAAACTGAAATTGCTAGATATGAAATTGATAAATTCAAATCAATAATGTAATGTTAAAGTGAAAAAATGGTTATTTTCTTCAAAATGTGTCTACTAGACAATAAAGAAAATATGAGTTTAGATAATTGTTTCATTACTTGGAAATGTTGAGAGCTATCTAAACTATTCACTTGTTCTAACAATTTCAAAAGCGATATCATCCCCCCCCCCCTCATAAAAAAAAAGATTTGGAATACAGGCATACTTGCGAATGTGCAGTATTACTGTTAATTTCTCTTCAATAATACGAAAAGCTAATGCTTGACTTAACATCAGAGCTGAAACATACTGATTCATAGTAAAAATTATATTTTCAAGGCAAAAACAAATATGTTGGTTAAAAACCGGATAAACTACACATATTAAGCATGCCAATCAAATTTGAGAAAAAAATTTGCATAAAAAAGTATAGTTTGTTACTTTTGATGATAAAAAAACATACTAAATATCGTTAAAACATATAGTTGGCAGCTCTGAAACATTGATAATTATTAGAAACACACACGCACAAACGCGCGCGCGCGCGCACACACACACACACACACTCACATGCACACAAAGATGCATACACACACACACCAGAAACATACACACAAACCATCATTTTGCCAAATGTCCTGTAAATAAGCCGGTGGGTAATTACAATTACAGAAAATCAAACATGTTTGATGTTCCCGCGATTCCCTGGAGATTTGGCTAGTCGCAAGGAGACGTTGCAACGTCGTGGCGACTACTCCATCAAATTAATTTATGAATCAATGAATTGTTTGCTATTGTTTGCCCTAACTGATCAGTCGAGGGAGTCGAGGCGATGTCTCCTCCAGTAAGATCGTGGCGTAAAGAATGTACGAGTGATGGTGCATTATGAAGTAACTACGTTGTGACATCTTCTAACAACACATTGTATTAGTGATGTTCTGTGGATACTCTCTACATTACATACGTCACAGATTTCCATGGAATAAAACACAGCTATTGCTTTGTAGAAGTAATGAATTCTTTTTAATATATATTTTTACATTTAATATCCATTCTACTACATATTCTACATGTAAGAACAATTATATTATCACAAAAGTTATTTCATTAACAGCTGATTTCCTGTATGTGCTTGTCAGAACAGTAGACTGCGTCTAGTGTTGTAGTCCAGACCAGGCCATTCGAGACGAAGACTAAGATCAAGACCAGACACCATAAGACCAAGAACAAGACCAAGACCAAGAGGTCCGAGACCAAGGCCAGAATTTCCAGACCAAGACTAGTGTCTACTTAAATTTGTGCACGTTTTGAGGATAATGAGACTTTGTTTAGTATAAACTGAATAATGTAGATGTACATTGCAATCAGTCTGTAATAGTTTTTTTTTTAAAGTTGGATAAATAATCAGTCGACGAATAATGTATTTAATTATATTTTCATTGTAACAATGAAAGTATAATTAAATACATTATTCGTTGAGAGTTTTCATTTGTCACTTAATACACCTTCCCAAAGTTTAACACAAAATACGAGTCAACGAAAAGACAGCTACAAACTGCACAAAGGACCACAAAACATTTTTAACAGGAAAAAAAAAACACGTTTTGTCCATGAGCACATTTGCCCGAGCTACTGAAATACAGTTTCGACGAAGAATATACAGTATTGTTAAAAATCGTATTTCTCTGTTTTGTTCATCTTATTTCTTTCATTCTTTCTATCTTCCTTATCTTCTTACTTTTTACCTTTCTTTTTTTACTTCCTTTGACTATCTTTCGTTCATTCTTTTCTTTTTTATTGATTTCTATTTGTAATCTTTTCTTCATTCTTCTTTGTCTTCCTTTCTACCGCTATTTATTACTTCTTTTATACTTGTCTATCTCTGGTTCATTCTCATTTCTTTCATTCTTCCCTTTTCTTTCTTTCTTCCTTTCTCTTTCTCATGTTCTTCTTCCTCTTCCTTATTCATCATTCTTTCCCTCCCTGTCTTCTCTTCTTCCTTTCCATTTTTTCTTTCCTTCTTTCTATCTTTCCCCCTTTTTTTATTCTTGATGTCCTTTTTGTTCCCTTTTTTTTTTACATCTATTCTCCTTTCCCATACTATTATCTTGATGTCTGTGTTTTTTCTTGATTTTTTTCAGTGTTCTTTTCTTTTATTCTTTTTCTCTTATGTTTTCTTTCTTTTGAATTTCTATTCTTCCAATCTCTTCTTCTTCTTTCCTTTTCTGTCTTTTCTTGTTACTTTTCTTGCCTTGCTTCCTTTATCTCCTTTTCTTTGTATCTTCATTCCTTGATTCCTTTCTTTTGTTATCTACCTTCACAATTAATTTTAAGAGGAATGACCAGAATATAATTGCATCAAAGAACTCAATGTTGGTGGTCCTTATATGCGTATCGATGCTGAAATTACATTTGAACACTCTTAGTTATATCCGTTTCGTACGAGACACCTCAGACACGTACCAAATGTGTATAAACTGAATGTCTGAACGCCCTACAAGCCGCTAAATTGCAGTTCGTACATGCGTGACAATACAAATTTCATGTAAAATCATCATTTTAGTTGCTGGTCTTGATCTTGAGCTAATATCGGCCAAAAAATCAGAGACCAAGACAAAGCAAACTGGTCTCGAGACCTAGACCAGTCTTGAGACCCCCAACACTGTTATTCTATATAGACCAAGTTACACATCAAATATAACTTACAAATGTTATACACTCAGCAAAAAAGAAAGTAAACACTTTTTCAAGTTCACATTTGTAATATATAACTTTAATAAAAATCAATGAATTATATATCAAATTAAAGGCAATTTAATTATCTTTCAGCCAGTGAAAGTAATTTGAAGATAGATTTTGTGCATGAGTGATCACATGCATTTTTATCCCCCAAGTTGCAAAAGTGGAAATTGCACAAATGGACCATAATCCACTGATATTTAAATGGCACAACACAGTCAATGGAAACAAAAGATCAGACTTAGACAATGGCATTATCTTTTAATAATAGACAGAATTTTTTAAAATTGCATGACTGAGTCGTTTTGTCTTTTTTCCAACAAAGAGAGAGAAAGAGAGAGAGAGAAAGAAGCTTCTCCTAAGTCTAAGAAGTTTCAATTGGATTTAGGGTATAGACACAAGTGTGGCTACATGTCAGACATTCAAACAATTTCTAAAGTTGAAAGCTGTAGAGAAGCTTCTCTCTCTCTCTCTCTCTTTGTTAGGTAAAAAGACAAAACGACCCAGTCTTGCAGTTTTAACAAATTCTGTCTTTTATTCAAAGATAAAGCAATTGTCTAAGTTTGATCTTTTGTTTCCATTGACTGTGTTGTGCCATTTAAATATCAGTGAATTATGGTCCATTTTTGCAATTTTTACGTTTGCACATTGGGGGATAAAAACGCATGTGATCACTCATGCATAAAATCTATTTTCAAATTACTCTCACAGGCTGAAAGAGAATTAAATTGCCTTTAATTTGATATGTAATTCATTGATTTTTATTAAAGTTATATATTACAAATGTGAACTTGAAAAAGTGTTTACTTTCTTTTTTTGCTGAGTGTAGAACAGTAGTTCAATGTACATACTGGACACTAATATACTTCAAAAGGATCTAGAGGAACTGGAGTACTGTTTGATGATGAAAAATCTTTCATCAAAATTCCACATTTCATTGGTTTCCAGGTGAAAGTATATTACATTTGCATTAGAATGTGGGATCAAAATCACTAGAAATGTAATAAATAGTTGTAGAATTGGCAGTTCAAACAGGTGAAGTTTCCACCTGTGTATTACCGTTGCAAGATCAACAAGTAACATTGTCCCACATATTGATTTCGATTTTGTCAGCATGAGGATTTATGTAGATTTCTTAATACAAAGTGTTATGTTGTTTTCAACTACTCTCTCCTGTATTATAGTGATAGTTTCAGAATACCATCTGTTCACAAAAGGTTTGAAAACAATTGATATTAGAATTATGTTGTTCTGAAAGTACTGAATCTTATACATGTATTTAATGCTTGAAACGGCGATATTTAGTTGGCAGCTTACATTCTTTAAATATAAATTCAAATATTAATTCAAGGTAAATAAACATGTCACAGACACAAGGTGGGTTGTATCATGCATAGTGGACTTGCATATTCGCCTGAATTTGGTTTTTGGCAGGAGTACTAGGTTATGAGATGAATTGATTGGGATTCATAATTTTGTTTTGGGTTTTTTGTTTTTGTTGTTGGTAACCTTTCCAAACTTGTTCAGGTCCATAAAATTTGACAGGCAAAAATAATAATGATAACACATAAATAACTACACAAAACTACATAAATACACTTTCATAAAACAACAATAAACATCATTTTTATCATCATCATCATCATGATTATCCCCATCACTATACTTCATGATGATATCTCCCTATAAGCTCATTCTGATGCTATCCAGGAGAGGCTTGTGCATTGCCAGTGGTAATGCACAAGGTCATCATCATCATCATCATCATCATCATCGTCGTCATCATCATCATCACCGTCATCATCATCATTGTTATTACAATTTCACGTTTTCCTTCTCTTACAGGTCATTGTTCATAGACCAGTACATGAATACTAACTTAATATTACTCAACTGAGCCCGACACACATGCTACACAGCAGGTTATAGAGATTTGTGTATTATTTGATTTCTAGCATAATTCTTGAACTCCAAATTTCACAGATATGACTTTCACAATTGCAGGCCTTCAACTCTGCTTGGTTGCAAAAGTAGGAGAAAATTAGGAGCAAAATTCTCCAAAAAGTAGGATGAAATTAGGAGCAAAATTCTCCAAAACGTAGGATTCAATCCACCAAAGTAGGAGGAAAGTAGAACATTTATAGGAAGTGTTTGGAGTAGTAACCCCAAAGAAAATGAAAATATGTGGAATATGCGGAAAAAAATTCTAAGATTGGAGAAAAAGCAGAAATCAGTGGAAATAAATTTTCCTTCACAAACAGGTGATGATGGTAGTTACAGTACTCTCAGCAAGTCTGTAAAGACGACTCAATTCGAAACAAATACTAAACATATCGCAAAGATTTTTTTTTTGAAAAAAAAGGAGGAAAATAAGGATTTTTACGGGAAAAAATAGGAAAAAGAGTACTTTTTTCCCTATTTTTCCACAAAAATGTACGAAAAGCAGAACCAGTTGAAGACCTGCAATTAGCCTGTGGGTTGATTGAGGTCTACAAAAGGATACCCTGTCTTTGAAAATTGCAAAAGTACTATTCGCACGGTGTATTTACATGTAGCTCTATGAATGACATTATAGAGGAGAATGTGCTGTAAGGTGAGATAGCAATACTGCTTACACATAGTGCGTAATAAATAATTACTGATATTATGCCATGCAAAACCTGTTTGTATCTTATTTCAGCTAACATTCTACATCATGTATTCATGTCAAAGTTAGCCATGATAGCCATATTGGTACAGAAATATAAGCACCATGATGGTGATAACTTTATGCCAAAATTAAAGGAGGTAGAGCTGCGCAAATACTTATTAAATTCTAGGGGAATTTTTTTAATATTGGCAGACCTTTTCATTTTTTTTTTGTACACATAATGTAACAAGCCTTCAATGCTGACAGTGTTGTTTGAAAATCAAAGGATTTAAATATGGAGACAGTGTTTAATGCTGTACAGCTTTGGCAGTTATGTAAGCATAAGATCTCATGATTTTGCTTCTGATAAACTTTTGATAAGTGAATATACACTTTCAAATTTAAAACATTTAATATGTTGTCGATACAGGTGTGTATAGTGGATAGAAATAGCAGTACAGAGCTTTGAAGTACTGTATACGCTGAATATTTCGCGGTGGTTTTATTTTCGCGAATTTCGCGACTTACAGAACGCGAAAATTTTCACTTCTTGATATTTCTGTACAAAGTGAATGTAAATACAATAAAATCGCGAAAATATACACTCGCGAATTCCCCGTCTTATAATAATAATAACGGTCTTATTTACCGGCAGGGTAGCCACTTCAGTCACAAAGACTGCTCTACCCGAGCGGGCCTGCACTAATATATAATGTTATTATTACCCCTTCTCTGTTCTAGAAACCGAGCGCCTGGCTAGAAAGCAGAAGGTACCATTTTTAAAAAGTCTTTGGTATGACCCGGCTGGGGCTCGAACCCACGACCTTCTGGACCAGAAGCGGACGCTCTACCACTGAGCCAACTCGCCCGGTCTTGAAGCAAAATCGCGAAAATATATGGATGCAAAATATATGGCGTATACAGTAACTCAATGGAATTTTCTTTTGAGATGCTGTAGCACTGAAAAGACTTCACTAAATTTTCATCTTAAATTGTTATCCTGATAACAACTTGAGCAATTTAGTTGAATGAGCCCTTTTTAGAGTTACAACATCTCAAAAGAAATTTACATGGTGTTATTCTGGAAGCCTTTCACTATTCCTTGAGTTTTTCCTGAAAGTCAACAAGGTTACATACACACGTATAACTGTGATAATGCCAGGTACTTTGAATCCACAGTTTACATATTTAAGTGAACATTTCTTCACTTTTAAATATAAACGCATGTGGTTTAATAATTCACTTCTAAAGCTACATGGTGATTAAATACAAGTCACAAATAAATGAATCGCTTGGTAAGTACAGTCAAACCTGTCTTAGCGGCCACCTCCATATAGCAGCCACTAGTGGCCACTAAAACAATTCCCCTGGAGACAAATCGCGTGTTAAAAACCTGTCTATAGCAGCCACCTTTCTATAAGGGCCACAAATTTTGTTTCCCTTGAGTGGCCACTATAGACAGGTTTCACTGTATGACAATGCCATGATGATCGAATTCATTTCCATACAACCTAGCTTAACCCGCTGGAGACGATTTGATTTCACTATAACACACATTTTCCATAGACCCCAACACAAGTTAACTCGTACTTAGTCTCCAATGGGTTAAGATATCCCATACTTTCCAGAGGTGAAGTCAAGGCCGGCCTCGAGGCCAAATTTTGCCGGCCTAAGCTTTGGCCTCGGACCGGGTCACGTGTACAAAGTCTATGTATGAAATAAATACTGTCATACTCATTATGACAAAATGTAACATTGCACTTAATACCACAGACTCAACAAATTTGACAAATTAACTCAACAAATGACTATTGTTTATAGGGTAATTTTACCTCTGCAGTGAAAATTAGTTAATACGGCATGGCAGTACAAAATATAATTTGGAATTATTTCTAATACATTTCTTTGACATACAGGCTGAAAAATTGGGCTGGAATAATTTGGAATTATTTCTAATACAATTCTTTGACATACAGGCTGAAAAAATGGGCTGGAATAATTTGGAATTATTTCTAATACAATTCTTTGACATACAGGCTGAAAAATTGGGCTGGAATAATTTGGAATTATTTCTAATACAATTCTTTGACATACAGGCTGAAAAATTGGGCTGGAATAATTTGGAATTATTTCTAATACAATTCTTTGACATACAGGCTGAAAAATTGGGCTGGAATAATTTGGAATTATTTCTAATACAATTCTTTGACATACAGGCTGAAAAATAGGGCTGGAATAATTTGGAATTATTTCTAATACAATTCTTTGACATACAGGCTGAAAATAAGGGCAGGAATTACATTAATTAACATTTTGTCCAGGAATACAAAATATTACAAGATATCATATTAAAAATACAGGAACTGATTGAGGTAAAGAATGTGCATAATATGTATTATCATGCTTGTTTTAATGCTGTTATAAGTACATACATGCAGCTGGTATCTTTGAATAGTTTTCCAAGTCTCATGAATGCTCCTCAAAAGATAACTTGCAGAAAAAAAAGCCTTCTTTAGACCCCCCAAATGTGGGGCTTGCTCGTCTTCTTCCGGCCAATTATCTTCAAGGTTTTCTTCTTGTCTATATGCCTGTTGAAAGTGCTGAAGTTGGCAAATCTTTGATGTAAATACACAATGTTAAGGATTATTCAAAAGCACCGAGTATATATTGCATCTAGTCTCATATCAAACTTATACTTCACAGGAAAAAAAATGAAGCATCAATACCCTTGAAAGCACAGGACACAGAAAATCACATTGAAGCAATATAACTGCTCAGTTTATTAGATCTCTGAAAAGATAATGGTGGTTTGGGCACGTTGAGTACACAAGAGAAGAAAGATCTTGGAATGGTGCCACCAGGAAACACAAACAGAGGTAGACCAAAGAGAAGGTCAATGGAGGTGTTTAGAGAGGATATGATAGTGATTGGTGTGACAATACCATATTTTATGAAAGATTAATGAATTTTTTGCCCAATTGACTTAGCTCTTTATAGACAAGCCTCTTAAAAAAGGAAACATTAAGCAACATTTTGGAGTGTAGTGTCAACTTCAGACAGCCAAAGCTTTTGAAACATGCATGTTGGACAATAGTGTTGTGTACTAAAGTTATAGACAAAAGTATACCCTTTCTAAAGATGTAATGTTTATTTCAATGTTGTTAGGATTTCTAAAGTAAGAATAAATTTTGTGAAGTTGTAGACAATAGATATCCACAAGTACATAGAAAATATGCATGTTTTTCCCCATTTTTTAAAAACAAAAATCTGTGATAAAATCTCAAATTTGTATGAAAATATCCAATGTAAATATATTAGTTTGATGGGTTGTATAAAATGAAATAAATTGTATTGTTATCATACTTTTTATATGACTGGCACTTATTTAACCTTTACTGAACTGGGCTATTTTGAGTATGTGTCAGACAGGATGGGGTGGGGGGGGGGGGGGCTGGGAGCACCTCCCCCTTATGATCTTCGCTGTTGGCCGTGACAAAAATCAGCACGCATTTTGCTCGCGAAGTATTCTACAAATTCGTATTGTTGTGTTTTCTGAGTAGGTTAATGTTTGGTCTAAGTAATCTTGTAGTGTTCTTAGCAAATGTATTGAAACAAATTTACGATAGACAAAATTAATTTCCTAAGTATGTTATTTTTTTTATTTTTCATGTATTTCTTTGCTTTTAACCTTTTGAAGTTCATATTTTGGAAGAAATTCATCTGTAGCACTTTTGCAATCATAAAGAGTATAGATAGAATTAATCAATTCTAATCATTAAAAGCAAAAATAATCAAACATTTATGAATTTTAGCAGAAAACACAACTTGTATAGAAATTCTACATGAAATTACGTTTTGAGCAATTTTTGATCCGACTTGCATGTATAAAATTATACGCAACTTCAGGACTACATGCCCGGGTGTCACAGATTTGGTCTGAACACGATGGCGAGATTTGAAGAAAAAAGTCATGAAACATCGCAGCAAGAGCTGAATGGTCCAGACATATTACGTGAAACATCGAGGGGGTTTTCCAGGTCCCCCCCCCCTCCGTTCAGTGAGGGATAAGGGGTACAATTTGCGGTGCAAAATTGCACTTGTGACACTAAACTATTACGGCAGCTAGTAATTTGACGTGACTGAAAAGGATATGAGTTGACGGTTAGCCAGATAGGTCAGGAGTTCTTTCAGGGGCTGAAACTGACCCAGAGCTCTGCGGCTACCAATCAGAAGCAGCTTGTGCTTGGCTCGGGTCAGGGCCACGTTCAAACGCCGAAGATCTTCAAGAATGGAACCACCCTATGGGACAAAGATGAAAGTACATGTAAATATATCATAAGATAGATCTTCTTCTTCTCGGATCATGACACAAATCCTGTCTGGTGCAGGACACAGGTTCAGGCTTTGACGTTGAAAACCTCCAGATCATTGACAGTACATGGTTCTGGTAGGAGGGGGGGCAGACCAAAAGGTGTTGCATCGTCTGATCCTCCCCACAGTTGCAAGTAATATCTGTATCCCTGTTACAGTCCCATTTCTACATGTTCCAGACCGTAGGTGGTTAAGACACAACCAGGTGGGCCAGGTTTTATTTGAACCAGGAGAGTGTGATTCAGTTGGTCGACAAGAAAGCTTATGTGGCACTGAGTGGAGGTGGTTGGAAGACAATTTGATATTGGTATAATACATATTCTCCATAGGCCCCAGCCTGAGACACATCATCTTAAAACTAGTTGTCAACTGGTTACATTCAGTATCATGATGTAGACAAGTTACTACCTAGACACATAAGCCCAGTACATGTATATCGCACACTCAGAGACAGCAGGCTTCTACAGAAACCCAGAGAATGATCAACTTTTCATTCAAACTCATAAATATTTGAGCAGATACATGTAGACCGTTTTGACATGGTTTCAGATTTGACATAGGTTTTAATGCCAAAGTGTGAAAAAAATCATTTCAGGGTGAAAATAACCATGTTTAATTTTTAAGATGTCAGTTCTGGGGTAAAATTGTCTGTAGATTATGACTTTTTAATCAAAAACCCTGTATCACCAACATTGTGCTACAAAATATGGATTTGTGGCCGAAAATCACACTTTTCGGGTGACAAAAATTTTCACCTACCAACTTTGTATACTTACATAGTCTACAATCTACATACTTAGATATGACCCTTTATAATGTTAATATATCAGTTAAAGGTAAAAACTTATGGATTCAAGTATTTGTTTTGTAAATATCATAATTTGTGCATCAGAATCATTCAAATTTGACATGTCCCGTGACAAACGACATTCAAAATTCAGCAGGTTCGGACAAAAATTTTTCTTTGCACAATCACATGTCTGGATAGGAAGGGTCTACAGTAATGATTTACATATCAGTTTATGCAGAATTTGATAAGCTTCAAATTGATACCAAACTTGGTTCATTTCAAGTATAAGAAAAATTTAAAAAATACAACAATGTTTCCCATAACCCTTAATTTTCCGTTGCATGAAACAGAAATATTGTTATTCAATAAAATTAGAAGTACAAGAAAACAAAAAGAGCTATACGTTTGAAAATTTAATTAATTATGCCCAGAGCAAGTCCCTACATAATTATGCTAATAACTTTCTTTCACCCTGTCTAAAAGTTTAGAATTTTTGTTTTTTTAATTTGCGACATCCAAATTTTACCTAAAATTGGGCGTTTCGAGAACCCGCGAAAAAAAACCCTGGAAAAGGGTGCCATTGCTGAAAAGTTAAATGATTATTCCCAAGATATATTCCTACATGGAAATGGCATCAAACTTATGTCAAATAATGGCATAATTTTTAGAGAAATTTTTTTTCAAAGTAAATGACACTCCATTTTTAAGCAAAATTGCAAACGTTTAATAGTAGCTTGCGCAATCATGTAACCTGCATCTACTGTGTATAGGGCCTACACCAATCAGATGTCAGATTTGCAAGAGAACAAGATATGTAGCTTCAGAGACTCTGAATAAGTGTGGACAAGAAGTAGATGTGCTGTGCATGTACATGTACATGTACATGTACCTGTACTGTAAATATGTAGGCCTAGTCTATAAGCCTAATGTATTGCTGATGAGTCATACTGCACATGACTCTACATTTATGTTTAATATTAAAAAAAACAGTTGCAGATTTTGCATTTCTGACTTCAGAAATGATTTCTACACAAAATTTCAGTCTAGAAAACATATTCAATATCATATTTTAGGCAACTTTATTTTTTCCCACTTTTGGCAGTAAAACCTATGGCATATCTGAAACCATGCCATATGAAAATCGAAGTCCACAATGCTCTTCATATGATGGCAAAACAGTTTATCTTCTCAAAAGCCCATTTTCCTGTTTACATCTATGGTAAAACAGTCTATCTGCACAAAAATGGTGATTACTTGAAAAAAAAAAGCCAAATATGCACAAAATTGGTCAATTATCAGTTTTAATTTTATTTTTTGGTGTTCCATGGGTATTACATAATTTGCCTGATTTGACGCATCAATACATCATTCTCCTTCAGCCCAACCCTCCTACTCTCCTCCACCACTTACTTCTACCATGTCTGTTTGGTTGCTCCCTCTCCCTTACACCATCCAACTGAAAATCAAACACCCTTCTGAAAACATGATTAACATCCATCCTCAACATAACACAAATTACATATCCAGGCCAAAAAAATACCTCAAACATTTGAACTTTGAAGTCATTTTTCTCAAAACCGCTTTTTAAAGGCAGGGAATCTCATTTGCACCCATCCCATAGCACAGCAAAACATCACTCACACCCCTAGGCTTTTGATGAAGTCCGTGAAATCTGTGGATCAGTAATGTCCTACAATTTAAAAAATGCCCCCAAACCAAAGGCTGTTTAGTATATGGTCTATGCCAGGAATTTAAGTCTCTACAAGACAATAATTTAAATCAAAGTCTAACAGTCACTATAATTCAACTGCAACTGAGTTTCTAGCTCCTACACTTTGCTAATGGTTTTTAGATGGTATTTTCTTCTATTTACCACTTTATTTACACAATAATAATTTTAGGTGTGCAAAGATACTCTGCCTTTAAAGGTATTGTATAACAATGTTTCCAGTTCAAAAAATCTGAGCTGCACGATTCTCCATGCTACCAGTGTCTCTGACATGGTCTAAAAATGAAGCCCTGAAAAAAATTGCAGTATAAACGGTCATTAAGTGCTTTAAAAAAGTAAAAATCATTGAGAGACCATTCCAGCTTTCCCCATAGACTGCTGTGTTGCAGAATTTCCTATCGCGTGATAGGAAATTAATGTGCCAATTTGTATCTGCACATATTGTACTAGTGACAGCATAACTGTCCAAACTTTTGTGTTCTAAGGTGTCTATTTATCCATTCAAACACTGTCAGATATGTCAGATAGCAAAGTTTGACAATTTTTTAAACATGTCTTCCACAGTATTATATAGTGTCTTTAAAGATAGACCGTTTCACCATCACAAAGCCAAGTTTTCCTGCAGGAATCTCATAGCAATGTAATGTGACAAGGTGAATGTCCGACATTTGCTCCGGCGACAATTGCTCCGACGATTATTTTATGCACTAAACCTGACCTCAAATTTAACCCTAACCGTAACCCATAATCAATACACTATTCTGAACTGGGAATCCAACGGCAACCCGAACCCTAACTCTTTGTGTTCTGAGATATTGTCACCGGAGCAACTATCGCGTGAGCAAATGTCGGATCACCGATAAGGTTACCATTCAATACCTGTGATTCTGTTTTACTGTGTGAGAAGGACATGATGATGACAAGCTTGTCCCTTCCCTGGTATTTGTCCACTGTGTTGACCTCTAACCTCACGCCCTTTGACCCCAGGTGGGCAAGGGTAGTCTCCAAGAGCTGGCACTGTCGGCGATACGGTGATACAATACCAATGTCACCAGCACTGCATCCACACTGTCAATGATAGAATAGAACACAATAAAATGCACAATTGCGTCAAGCACGCGCGTGGATCAATGTATTAAAATTTGACGTGCGCATGTAATTTGTAGGAGTATACGCATACACAATACTACGCACGTGCATACAAAAATCTTAAGAAGGTGCAGTCATTGTGCTCAATGCCAGCAATAAACATACTGTCATGCTTCTTTTACAGTAGAGCTAGCTGAGTAAAATCAAGTTTTTAGAACATTCAGACCTTGAATCAAGCCCGTAAAGTCGTAAACGTCTGAAGTATTGCATAAAACAAATAGTGAATGGTCTTCATTCGTGCAATGGAACAAGATTTCACATTCCGTGAAATATGACACACTCTATCGCCTCGTTGAATAGAGCATCTTAATATTTCCCCGCATGATAAATCTTGTACTATCACACTCATGACCATTCACTATTTGTATATGGTAAGACTGGATGTAGTCCTCAATTTAGGACTTAGTGTTCCCAGAATCAAGTATACTGCTTAAAGTTTCTGCTGTGAAAATTCCATAGTCATACATTTCCTCTTTGTTGTACAACTACTATCAGACAATGCTGTGATGGTGAAATTTGTTGGGTAGCTGTCTATGGAATTAATTTCTATTAGGGCCTGAGATTAATTCAATCCTACTAAATTAATGCTTGTTTATTCTTAAGTAAAGAAATTTACGACAAATCTTTCGAGCCTGAATAAACACTCGAGGCAGTGTATATATTGGTATGTTTTAACTCAGTTTGTTCTTGGGTCACTTTTTACTTTTCCCAATCATATCACTGCCCTTTAGAAATGCACACAGTAATAGTATATACTTGTATCATGCACTGACGTAGGGTTACTTAGCACCTACTTCTGCTTGGAAAAAAAAATGCATTCTTTCACACTCTTCGGGAGATTTTTTCCCCTATAAATTCTATCAAGATATCTTGGAACTTCTTCCTAGCAGTTTTGCAATATGTTTTTCAACGGTTAGTGATTTGCAAGTTTCATGCATGCAAAAAAACCAATTGCTGGTTTCACAGTGTAAGAAATGCATGTCATAGCAAAATCAAACACTTTCCAAAGGTTTATTACTGTCTTAATCATTCATTTATTTTTGTTTTCATGTTTTAATAGGTTGGGAGATTCCTCATTTTGATATACTTTAAAGCCACAGGCTAACAATGACCACAGTTTAAAAAAAAATGTGAGCAACATAATCCTTCATGCTGTAAGTGTCTTTGATAAGGTCTAAAAATGAAGCTCTGAAAACATTGCACTTCAAAATGATTACTTAGTGCCTTAAAAAAGTGAAAATTGTAAGTTGACCGGATTCACCTGCCCATTTCCTCCCATACACTTACAATGTGTAGATCTAGGCTATTTTGTACTCAGCCCAAGTACTAATTGATTTTTCATTCATATCTTGCCAGTTGCAACATAAATTTCCAAACTTTTGTATTCTAGGGTGTTTATTTATCCATTCAAACACTACTCTGTAGCGCAGATTTCAAAGTTTGACAATTTTTAAATTTGAAGCTCCACAATGTTAGCCTGTGTCATTAAACAAAGAGTCTCCCCATACTAGGGCCGTCGTCAAATAGAAATTTCTCTTCCAACATGTCACCTCAAATATTTAGCCGACAGACACAGCTGTCGACACAACAATGGTCTGATTAATTGGGACATTCATAATGCAGTCTTACACCACCGTACCTATTCATGTTTAAACACACCCGTATTGTGGCTACATACTACAGGGGATAATCAGCCTGCCAGGGGGCCCCAGTGATGACTGACATCGCTATTGAAAGCAGCAGTGGAATTTTGAACTTTGGGCTTGGCCACATTGTCAATTTCCGGGGAACCAAGATTCTTATGGTGTAGACTACACTCAGAACAATGGTTCTCTGTTTCTATAACCTTCTGCAAGTGTGAGAAAGAAAAAAATGCTTGCTTTGAGAAGTGACTGGCTGTGGAGATGACATTGTTAGGTCCTGATTTATTACTTTGATACCCTGTGTGTTGTTGTCCATAAGATAAAATCTCTGTCGATATATCGTCTTTCAGCATTTTTTTTTGCAATAGGTAGCAGCATTTCACCAATTTCATTCATTTTTTCATACCTGGATGAGATTTCTGATGATAAGTTTCACTAGATTGGCCTCTCGCAGACTGGTGTTTCCCTTGGTCTTCCCTTCCTCAGCAGGTATTGTCATCAGGTCAGTGTTCAGGAACTGTAGAACGGTCCGTGGCCGTAGGGCATCCACCAGCCAGGATTCCGAACTTGAAGTCTGTAGAGAGTATACAATCATTGTTACTGTTAAACGATTGCATTTGAAAAAGTCTCTGCTTTCTCAACCCGCCCATTACAATAGAATTACCCGGGTTCTAGAAACCCCAAATTTTAATCCTTGCCCATAGGGCTTTCCCTTCTCGCTTTAAACTACTGAGCTCTTCACCCTCAACCCAATCCTTGATCTTACACAATAACATTGACAGTGTTGCTAAATTATCTGACTGAAGCAAATTTCAGTGGAGCAAATTTAATTTCTACTTGAACCATTTTTTACTAAAGAGGCCACTCGCTTGTAATCTTGACACATGAATTAACCCTAATCAGGCT
>JZLH01S0629950.1:0-14823 GCA_001188425.1 Eucidaris tribuloides | reverse complement strand
TGCATGCTCTCATACAAATTTTCAAGAACGACACATATGACAGCGGGATGTGAAAGGACTTCATAGATATACCTATTCGTATTGACTAGTCAATCTCGATTTCCCCGTTTTCCTTGAAGTTCTGTGGAACACGTTGTATAGGCCAATTCGGTTACACTTACAGAACACTGCATGGAGTTTATGTCAGCCGTAACTGGTTGGCTTCAAAAGAA
Source organism: Eucidaris tribuloides (assembly GCA_001188425.1). Classification (NCBI taxonomy): domain Eukaryota; kingdom Metazoa; phylum Echinodermata; class Echinoidea; order Cidaroida; family Cidaridae; genus Eucidaris; species Eucidaris tribuloides. Next base: position 14,611 of record JZLH01S0629950.1, on the reverse strand, counting down.
AAGACAATTCAATGGGTTATGCATTGAGATGTCAAAGTTTTTATTAGGGAAGCTTAAAGCCCCCCCCCCCCAGTTAGACATTAGCGTAAAAACATCACCCAATCCAAATAGGTTTAATAGGTCTAGTGGCGCACCCCTGTGGCACTGGAGATTTCTTAAAGGTACTGGATAACATTTACCACAGTTCAAAAAAAATCTGAGCTGCATGATTCCCCATGCTACCAGTGTCTTTGATGAGGTCTAATAATAAAGCCCTGAAAAATTGTATTACAAAATGATTATTAAGTGCTTTAAAAAAGTGAAAATCGTAAGTTGACCAGATTCACTTGCCCATTTCCTCCCATAGACTTACTGTGTGTACACCTAGGTTAATAAAACTTGCCCCGAGTTTTATTGTTTATTCGTGTATAACTTGCCATTGGCAGAGTAACTTTCCAAACGTTTGTATTCTAGGGTGTTCATTTGTCCATTTGAACACTACTATGTAGCTCAGTCAGTTTGACAATTCTTTTAAATTGAAGCTCCACAATGTTAGCCTGTCACTTTAAGTTCTATTCCTCATGTAGCCGCTTGTAGGGTTACTGCACAACGTTGTAACCCCGCCAAATATAAAGTACGATTTTTAAAGTACCGCAGTACGATTTTTCTTAGTAACCCGCACCTGATGCTCGTGTGTGTTTGTACACGATATGTGGTATAATAGTAATGGTGACATTGCTTAGTTATTGAGGAGTTTCAGTAATAGATGATTACTTCTCATCAGTTCTCTACTAATATATTGCATTTTCGTTATTTTCTTCACAAGAAGATTTCTACAAGCGCGCGCGTGTGTGTTTTGTTACGTAAAAAAATGCGCTATTCATACGAGGATAACAAGCTCGGTTCTGTTATATTCATAATACCAATATAGATTATTAATATTAATGCTAGTCTACTTGCCAGGCGTTTTAGTGCAAGTGGTAGTGCATACTCTCATACAAACTGTCCAGAACAAAAGGAAATTATTTTAGGACTGAAAACTAAGATAAGTGAAGTCTGCTTATAAAATATTTAAATTTCGCGATGAATTTTCCCGGGGAATTTTCTTAAGTGAAATAGAGTGAATCAATTTGATATCGGACTAGACATCTGTGTCGTGCGGCAGAACGATCGATATACGGAAAAAAAATACTACCTACAGATTATGTAGTATCAATTAGGATCCGAACTAACATTCTCTTCTATCTTTGTTCCCGATAAGAAAATATCGGTTGTATTTTTAGTAATACACACAGGAGCAGCGATTATATTCATGTAATGATTTTTTTTTGGGGGGGGGGGGGAGGGGGGAGGCAAACTCGCGTGGCCGTGAGAAATCACGTGCGTGTCATAAATTGCCAAATACCGGGGGGGGGGTGCACAGGGGGATGCATTGGGTGTACTTGCACCCCCTCCCCTAGGCTGCCTGAGGTAGAGGATCCCCCCGCCACCCCCTTTCAGCTAGAACGTCTGAGTTTTCCGGTGATTTTTCACTCCCCAAGATGTGCACCTCCACGCCAGCATGTCATTTTAGTTTCATCTGCAGGCTCCCATGCCCAAACCAGCTTATGCCTTTGGTTATGCATTTGGGAATATTCCAGAAAACAAGCATCTTTTCAAATAATCTCGGATCACTCGTTTTTGACACATGGGTATCACATGACAGAAAATATGCGTTTTAATGATGTCCTTCAATATCGGAGATATATCGAGTATACAGTTTGAATTTCAGATTTGCTCGTGTAGGCCTAATCTAGATTTTGACAGTGCTCATTCTCGTAATCGTATTTAATTAGGCATGCATGAATGAAAACTCTTTTACTTGTCTGGTAGATCAGGTAAAAGAAGATAATATACTTATGTTTTCCAGACAAGAGCTTAATTTCCACATCTAGGGTCACTGTACATCAGTTATACCGTAACCCAGTCAAAAATACAAAATGAAATACGTTTTTTGTTAACAGATTATATTGCGCTTGTATAATATCGTGAAACACATTTCGTGTAAAAGTAGTGGTGACAAGTGTCGGTGCTCAATTATTAAAGAGTAGTCTACTCTAGATTGTATCATTCAACATAAAAATTTTCAAAATTTCATTCGCAAGAAGATTTCCGCACGCACACTCACGCGGTTCCTTACGTAAAGTTTGCGTTGTTGCAGCCCCCCCGCTCCCTCCCGCCCCCCGGCCAAGGCCCTTCCCCCCCCGAACAAGGCCCCCCCCCCGACCAGGCCCCCCGCTTAAGATTTTCCTTTTTCGGCCGCGCAACTGGCGGAATTTTTTGGACAATTAGTGTCTCCGCTGCCACGCCCCCCCCCCCCTTCCGAACTTTACTACAAGGAGTAGTATGATAGATTTGTAGGGTTACTGCTATACAGAACACCAACCCTGCCAAAATCATCATATTATTCACAAATGTATCATAATGACCATGAATACATCTATTACGAAGCTCGCATGAATATATACAATACATTTGTTATAAAAGTAGTGGTGGCATGTAACACTGCTTTATTATTGGTGGTTTATGTACTACTAGTATTGTATAATTTTTTATCGAGGTCTTCTCTCTTTCAAACCATGAAGGTACCTACCTCCATGATAAAACTATAAGGTCCCCCTACCCCCCCCAAAAAAAAAAAATTAAAAAAAATAAAAATAAAAAAAATGAAATAAATACATAGGCCTAAATAGGCTTAAATAAGTATAATAAAAGTTGCATTGGTGTATCCTGAGAAATTCTCCGACCCTATTTACGAATTTCACCAAATTAGTTATTCCCTATCCATAACACGATAACGATAGCACAATATTTTCACGATCCGGGTCACGATCGTCACTTCAAGATCTAAAATGAATTTTAGGGGTAATAGTTCCTATTAATTCTTGTTGATGTCAGTCGACAAGAAGAATATGAGAACTTCACGATACTACTTGAGCTTGGAAAAAAACAAATTGTGAAAAAGTTTACACCAACTTGAGTAACACCACTTCAACTTCAATAGAGGACCACACGTACTGACAGGTGTTGAAACTACGCCGGGTTGGTGATTAATCTCGGTCCCAGACCCTTCGTCTTTTTCTCCTTCCGAAAAGCAGTAGTGCTGGTGTGAAGCACGCGCACCCACCCGCTGCGACGCAATTATCTGGGAACTAGTCTGAGTCAAAGCAATTGACTGAGGATAACAGTTTTCTTATCAATATAGGGTGGATTAATCTAAACGTCTGGAAGCCAGACTAGTCGGTGATATGCAACAATTATCACCGCAACCGTAGGCCCTATAGTGTTTTTGTGCGCAGTGTCAAAATGTAATTATCAGCCCCCCCCCCCCCGGGGGGGGGGGGCCGAGTGTCATTACAAGGTGTACACCATGCGCGTGTATGGACTTTCAAAATAGACCATACACGTAATTGAAAGTCGATCTCAGAATACCCTAAACAAGTATTCAAGTTTGAAAAGATACCATTTTGAAGTAAACATTGGGTTAAAATATACCCTTTTTTTCCTGATTTTGGCAATTTTGATACCCTTTTTAACGTACGCGCGTACATCGTCCTAGACCAGATACTGGTCTTTCGTCATCGTTTTCCCCCTCCGTCGTGCACCGGCGGCAAAAAATACTTTTACCTCACTGAACGCGCTATATCCACGCTGAAGGCGCTATCCCCGCTGAAGGCGCTACCCCACTAATACAGAGATTACGTACGTACAATTTCGATGGTAATACCCGAGCTATACCGTGCGCGGTAAGTGAATACAAAACAGTCCAGGCAGTGGACTAACATCGTCCGACCGTGAAAAACAACCCTTTTTACACGTTTTTTCACACCCGCATGGTGTACACGTTGTAATGACACTGCAGGGCCCTCCTGCTGCAGTGTCAAATTAATTAACACCAAGAAGTGTCATGTGTGTGTGTGTGTGTGTGTGTGTGTGTGTGTGTGTGTGTGTGTGTGTGTGTGTGTGTGTGTGTGTGTGTGTGTGTGGTGGTGGTGGGTGGTGGTGGTGTGTGTGTGTGTGTGTGTGTGTGTGTCGTGTGTGTGTGTGTGTGTGTGTGTGTGTGTGTGTGTGTGTGTGTGTGTGTGTGTGTGTGTGTGTGTGTGTGTGTGTGTGTGTGTGTGTGTGTGTGTGTGTGTGTGTGTGTGTGTGTGTATGTGTGATGGGCGAGTGTACATATGCTCGAGTGCAAAAACAAAATTCCACCCCAAAAACCTGCCCGGAATGTTGCTACACGCCGTTATAGTGCAGTTTGTAAACTCAAGTCATAACTGATATTTTGTCAAAAATAGAGGGGTTGCCGATGACGTCACATCTGGAGTTCTGGCAGAAGAAGACTATTTTTCTGTACATCTCGTAATAAAGATGACAAAATTGCATTTAGCCAAAACATGTCCTTAATTTGTAGGAGTCAAGAAGTCTGTGTTATCTTATGTATATGGAAGATAAATGAGATTTAGATATTAAGGCCAAAATACAGAATAAAATAAACAAATAAGTAAACTTTCGTCATTCGCTGTGCGCATTTCCTGTACGATTTGCTGTATTGCGCAATACTGTGTGGAAAAGGGGAATTTTGGGATCGAATATTCTTCATGTTTTGAATCGATTCCGTGATTACTTATTATGGGGATTACGATCGATGTACTGAATAAAAGTAGGCAAATAAATCCCGGGAATGGAAATCCAAATAAAGCCATAGACTAACAATGACCATTGTTTAAAAAAAATGTGAGCTACGTAATCCTCAATGCCCTAAGTGTCTTTGATAACATAAAAAAAAAATAAGCACTCAAATTGGGGGCATTCAACTGCCCATTTCCTCGTACAGATCTTTAGGCCCTGAGAGAATTAATCCCATAGAAAGATATAGATCTTGGCTATTTTGTACTCGCCGGAGTGCAAATTGCTTATTCATGCATGTCTTGTCAGTGGCAGCATAACTTTCCAAACTTTTGTATTCTACGGTGTTTGTCAATTTGGACACTACTATGTAGCTCAGATATCAAAGTTTGACAAATTGAAGCTCCACAATGTTAGCCTATTGGGGGCCTTAGGCCTATATGTATATTAAGAACAGCACCATACAAGAAGAAAGTTGAAAAATGAGCAGTGCAAGAAAAGAACATTTTTTTTATGTTAATATTGCCTTTAGTAATATTAATTTCATATCAAATAATAACAAACACTTATTTTTTCGTAATTCATCACAAAATAAATGTTGCGAGCCGGCAATTATACGTTTTATGCACTTGGGCCTATATTTTTTCTTCTTTGAGTGCATAAACAATCAGATCAACCAATGTATTGTTGGTATAACGTTTAAAGGCAGGGTCCACCCTAACGTCAAGTTGGTTTTGATAAAAGCAGAAAAATGGAGAAAAACATATTATTGCCACTTGTTATTGGTTCATGATAACTGAATGTTTTTTTTCATAGAAGCATTGTGTGAAATATTTTTCTAAATATATATTGAATGCACAGGTAACATGTCTATATGTGTTTGCATGTTTGTCAGTGTGTGTCTGTGCGTGTATCTGTGTCTCTGTATGTGTCTGTTTGTGTGTCTATTTGTGTCTGTGTGTATGTCTGTGTGTTTGCCTGTGTGTGTCTGTGTATTTGTGTGTCTGTGTGTCTGTGTGTGTATGTGTGCATGTGTGTCTATGCGTCTGTTGTGTCTGTCTTTGTGTGTCTGTGTGTCTGTATGTGTCTGTTTGTGTGTCTGTGTATGTGTGTCTGCTTGTATGTGTTTATGTGTCTATATGTGTCTGTGTGTTTGTCTGTGTGTGTCTGTCTGTATGTGTCCGTGTTGGTGTATTTGAGTAGGTGTCTGTTTGTGTGTATGCGTGTCTGTCTATGTGTGTCTGTCTGTGTGTCTGTATGTTTCTGTTTCTGTGTCTGTATGTGTATGTATGTTTGTGTGTCTGCATGTGTCTGTTCTGGTTGTGCATTTGTGTGTAAATGTGTCTGGAAGTGTCTAGTCTGTATGTGTCTGTTGTTTGTTTGTGTGTTTGTGTGTATGTTTATGTTTGTGTGTCTGTGTGATTGTATGTCTAATTGTGTGTCTGTTTGTAATTGTGTGTCTGTGTGTATGTATCTGTGTGTCTGTAAGTGTTTGTGTGTACGGTATGTGTCTGTGTGTCTGTCTGTGTGTGTGTCTGTCTGTATGTTTATATTTGTGTGTCTGTGTGATTGTATGTCTAATTGTGTGTCTGTTTGTAATTGTGTGTCTGTGTGTATGTATCTGTGTGTCTGTAAGTGTTTGTGTGTACGGTATGTGTCTGTGTGTCCCTGTGTGTCTACATGCGTATATATGTCTGTATTTGTGTGCGAGTCTCTGTGTCTGTTTGTATGAAGGTGCGTTCGTTTGTGTGTGTCTGTGTGTTTGTGTGCTTGTATATGTCTGTATGTGTCAATTCGTGTATCTGTATGTGTCTGTTTGTGTGTCTGTATGTGTCTGTTCTGTTTGCATGTTTCTATGTGTCTTTGTGTCTGTATGCGTCTCTGTTTGTATGTGTCTCTTTATGTGGCTACGTGTCTGTGTGTCTGTGTGTGTCTGTATGTGTGCATGTGTCTGTGTGTTTGTCTGTGTGTGAAACTGTGGGTCTCTATGTGTGTCTATTTGTGTGGCTTCATGTTTCTAAGTGTTTGTAAATGTCTGTCATTCATACACACAGACAAACACACAGACATAAAACATACACACACGGACACACAGTATGCTTAGATGCATACATACACACAAAGAGAGACACATACCCACATAGACACACAGACACAGACACATAATAAGACACACAAACACGCAGACCCACAAACATTTACATACAGACAGACACACAGACACACACGGACATACAGACACATTACAGATACACACAGACTCACACACAGACAAAACAGACACAAGCACATACAGATACACACAGACACACAGACTCCACAGAAACACACAGACACATACCACACAGCACGAAACATACAACACACAACAAACAGACACCTTACGGCCCCAGTGCGTTCCATGACATATGCTCCGGCGACAAATCTCCGACGTACAATATGCGCCGAAAATCGACAAATGCTCGCGACATTTGCTCCGCGGACAAATTGCCTCCGGCAGACATTTGCTCCGTCGACAATGCTCCGACGAATTTGCTCCTGGCACAAATGCTCGGCGCGACTATTTGGCTCGTCGACAAATGCTCCGGCGACATTTGCTCGACAACAATGTATTCGGCGACATTTGCTCCGGGACATTTGCTCCGACGTATATCTTCGACCTGCCGTCGTGCGACAGTGCTCCGCGACATTTGCGTCCAGCGACATTTGCTCCTAAGGTGCGACAAATGCTCCGGCGACATTTGCTCCGATGATATTTACTCCGGCGACAAATGCTCCGGCAACATTTGCTCCGGCGACAATTGCTCCAAAGGTGCGACAAATGCTCCGGCGACAAATGCTCCGACGACATTTGCTCCGGCGACATCAGTTCCAAAGGTGCGACAATAGTTCCTAAGGTGCGACAAATGCTTAGGCGAACATTTCTCCGGCGACAATTGCTCCGGCGACATTTGCTGGGGGTGACAATTTCTCCGGCGACAACAGTTCCTATGGTGCGATAAATGCTCCGGCGACATTTGCTCCAACGGCAATTGCTCCTATGGTGCCACAATTGCTCCTACGACATTTGATACGGTGACATATGTTCCGGCGACAATATCTCAGACGACAATTGCTCCTACGACAATTGCTCCAGTGACAATTGCTCGGCGACAATTGCTCCTACGACCTGACGACATTTTGCTCCGTCGACAATTGCTTCGGCGACAATTGCTCTGACATTTGCTATTTAAGGTGTGACAGTTGCTCCAACGACAATTGCTCTTACATTTTTTTTTATTGCTGTTTGCTATCTATTGAGTATCCCAATCTACAATGCATGTTTGTTCTCGTCTGTATACACGTGATCGATCAGCTAACAAGACATAGTTCGGTTCACTGGATGTAGCACTCTCAAGCCAACTATACGAAAACTTTTTTTTTCACTTAGATTTGCGTTATTTAGATTAAAAAAAGAATTAGTTCTCCGGATTGCTCAACGTTAATTCCGAAAATGCAAAAACCCTGGTGTGGGAGGGGGACACCCCCTCCCCCACTGAACGCTTCGCGCCCTCACTTGCATTTTCCCACGATTGTAGATAACATTACCCCCCCCCCCCACTGTCTGTTTAGTATATAGTGATTTTGTAATAACTTCCAGAAAGAAAGCACAATTTTTACTTCAAGTCTGAAACGGAATGAATAGTGTGATGAAATAAACTATTCTTTTTTTATTGATCAAAATCAGAAAAGAAATTGCAGAATCACAACAGTAACCTAATTTTGCATAACACACAACAATAATGCGAACGGAGTGAAAACAAAAGGCCTTTTAAATACTGAAATAAGTTCTTTACTTTCTGAAGTATAAACGGTTTACTGTTTGTGTAGGATATGACATAGAACTTCTTTATTTTAGCAGAGTCAAATGTACGTTAAGATTATGAGAATAACCTTGGAATTTAGATTTACAATTTACCCTGGAATTTACAATCTTCTTTTATAGAAATTATAATGACAGTGTATGGGGAGAAACATGCGTTGTTAATTGGGTTACTAAATAGATTTTCACTTTTTCAAAGCACTTAACGAAAGTTTCGTGTAACAATTTTTTTCTGGGCTTCATTTTGAGAACTTATCAATGACATCAATAGCAGGCAGAATCATATAGCTTAGATTTTTAAACTGGAAACAATGTTTATTCCTTTATAGATTAAGAGAAAATATGTATACTCTATGTAAAAATTGAGGAATGTCCTGAAACAAAAGCTTGTACAGAATTTGAATCACCAACAACAAAGAATATTGTTGAAGACAATGATGGGGAATTGTGGCCAGATTGAAGTATCACGTGACACAGATTACAACTAAGCAATATTCAGTTTGAGGAGTAACGGACTAACAAGACAAAAATGCCTACTAAACAATGAAAGGGAGAGCGAAAGGAGGTAAAATAACTACGAACAGAGTTTACCTTGTGCTGAACTAAGATCACATTTTAGGCAATACCAATCATCAATCCCATGACAATAATATTTAACTTTGTTCTTGCAACACAACGGTGATCATTTATCTGTAATGTCACTTTCAAAAAAGTCCTAGAGACTTGGATTAGTATTCACTGAGCAAAATCTGAGAAGGGGTAAATTAAGGTTTCTCGCTCAATTTTGTATTGATGCGATTGACCAAAAGTCACCGGAGCATTTGTTGCCGGAGTAATTGTCAGCGGAGCGATTGTCGCCCTAGAAATTGTCTCACATTTGAAACAAATGTCATCGGATCTTATGTCGTGGGAGCAATAATTGTAACTGGATCATTATTATCGAACCTTTGGGGCATAATTATGTAAGAGCAATTGTTGTCTGAGCAATTGTCACACCTTAAATAGCAAATGTCGGAGCAATCGTCGCCAGAGCAATTGTCGTACCTTTGGATTAAATGTCGTCGGAGCAATTTTCGCACCATAGGAGCAAATGTCGCCGGAGCATTATTGTCGCCGGAGCAAATGTCGCCGGAGCAATTGTCGCCGGAGCAAATTTCGTCGGAGCAAATGTCGCCGGAGCATTTGTCGCCGGAGCAAATGTCGCACCTTAGGAGCAATTGTCGTCGGAGCAAATGTCGCCGGAGCATTTGTCGATGGAGCAAATGTCACCGGAGCATTTGTCGCGGAGCAAATGTCGCGGAGCATTTGTCGCACTTTTCGGAGCAATTGTCGTCGGAGCATTTGTCGCCGGAGCATTTGTCGTGTCACCCCTTCGAACAACGTGTGCCTATGTACGATCTAAAATCAGCACCTGGAGAAAAAGCACTTCAGGAGACTACCTGGTTCTTTTTAACCCATTGCGGGCTAACGTTGCGTCTGTGCACATTCGTACAATTAAACAATCGCTATAATTTATTTTTGTCCTTCATCATTGTACAGGTTACACTAAAATATCTAGTGTGCTTCAGTAACAATAACCGTTTTCAAAACCGCAATACTGAAAGTAAAATTCAAATAAAATGCGAAAAGAGCAATTGTCATTTTAACTCCCTCCGCATTTAAAGCGATGAAAAGCAATGAATGACCAGTTTTATCATACAAGTTTCCCCTATTGACTGGCGTGTCATAATCCGGATTTACACAGTTACATATATCATGAATGGTCTTAGTTCATTTATAAGACGGGTTCAAGAATGACGCAATGTGATTGGTCAATTGACAGGCGTGGAGCGTGCATTTAATTCTCCTGACGTGCATGCCCAATTGATAACACATGATCGATACCTGACGATATTCGCCGCGCCGATATATCGGCAGCCAAATTGAAAAAGTCCGTGCTCGATCTGTTGTTTGTACGAGTCGTAGCTTAACTTAGACTAAAACCTGGGACAGCTTTCGCCACTACTCGTTTGAAGTGTTGGCTAGCCTATAGTATGTAACTGTGTTTCCCTAGTGTTGTCAGCAAAAGCATGGAAATTGTGAGTAAAAATACAGGTCGTTTTTTATTTTTATTTTCAACGACAACGTTTCGTAAGAATAACGGTCGTAGACGTACGGTAACTTAGACTAGTCTTACGTTAGCGTAACTTGGTCTTATAGGACCCCCTAGGACCAGGTCTAATACCTTATACAGGTCTATGTAGATCTAACGTTATAGCGTAATGCCTACATTGGAGTCTAATTTTTGTTGCATATTTTCAGGCTGTATTGCAGACCCGTCTTATAAATCAATTGATGCACTGTTTTGTTCGTGTGTTATGGCAGTGCCAGCGCACTCAGTTTAGTCAGTGCGATCGATAACGCACTTGCCCTGCGGGCGCGTGCGTTATCACTTGCACTGACTAAACTTCGTGCGCTGGCACTGCCATAACACACTTGCAAACAGTGCATCAATTGTATAGCAACAAATGATGATGCATATTATAGACAGGTATCTCATGCATACACCAAAGTTCGACATTTTTGTTGGAAATGTATTGAAATTGATTACCTCACAATCATGTAATTTTCAAGAGTAAGATTATTACTATTATTAATATTATTATTAGTAGTAGTAGTAGTAGTAGTGCTAGTAGTAGTAGTAGTAGTAGTAGTAGTAGTAGTAGTAGTAGTAGTAATCGTCATTATTCATTTCAAATTACGTCATACATAGAATACGTACTCTTTCCAGAAAGTATTCTGTTCTTTAGTACAAACAACATTATTAGTTATTTGTAAGTAATCGGGAATTTTGTTGGAAACGTATTGAATAAATTATACCTTAAAATGTCCATCCGTTTTTTTTTTTTATAATACAGATCCGCGGCTACATTGCGATGTCAGTGGTGTCTACCTTAACAGCCTTTGGCTTGATGATTGTCTACTCGTTTGCGGCAAGTTACGACGGACGCCGCTGGTATTCTTCTAACTGCACTTACTATTGTTACCCCGGAACCATCTACTATGGCTCCTGCTGTACCTCTTCAGAAGTAAGCTTACCTTCTACTATTTTCTTTCTGCTCCTACTGTATCAACTCGTCCCCATCATTGTTATATTATTATTATTATCATCTCCATCATAATCATGATCATATGTTTTCTCACTATTGCTTTCATCATTTCCGTCATAATTATTCGTCATTATGAGCATCATCATTATTACTGTCATCGTCTAGCTTCATCTTTAAAACCACCAACATTATTATTATCATCATCATCATTGCCATTATTGTCATTATTTTGATCATCTTTGGCATTATAGCATCATCATTATTACGTCATGTTTTAGTGCCATAATCATCATCACCACCACCACCACTATCACCGTCATCATCATCATCATCATCATTATTACCGTAATCATCATTATCGTCATCTTCGTCATTACGAGCATCTTCATTAATGTTTGGTAACCTTTTAACGTCATCATCATCATTGCCACCACTTCCATGATCATCATTATAATCATCATCACCATTATCATCATCATCGTCGTCATTATCGTCATCATCACCGTCATCTATTCATCTTTATTATCGGGATCATTAGTGTCAACATAGTCAATAGCACTATCCTCGTCATCATCACCATCACCATCGTCGTCATCATCATCGTCATCATCATCATCATCATCATCATCACCATCCCCATCATTTTCATTTTTTTATGATAATCATCGTTATTTAAAGGGAGCATCAGCTCGTAATCCATGGCTAAAGTAACTTTTTTTCCAAGTGCCTTGCAAGCCGTTCTGTAGTTAAACGGTGCCAGCCCTGCTGTGTGAATCGTAAATTCACACAGCAAAGAAAGATTGGAGTGATTATTTTATTAATGAACCCTTTTTGAATCCATCGCAATCACTTCGTGCATACCAAGTGCCTAACGCTTGATGTTAATACCATGTAAACTACTTCTTGTATCTATAATTTTCTTCTTTTCAGGCTGCTCGTCAGGCTGTCAATGCCCTTATTGTAGTAGTTGCCTCCTTTGAGATGATACTGTCCATAGTCTCTGCGTCATTTGGGTGCGCCAAAGGTTGCAAGTGTTGCGGCCCGTGTTGTCGAACGTGTTGCAACTGTTGCACACCACCGCCACCTCCAACGACGGTAAGAGTTGCTGGTGTTGTGTTGACGACCTACAAGAAATCCTCGAATGTTGCAAAATTTTGAACAATAAACATGATTTTAAAAAAAAAATGTTTGTACTCACTCACTAATTGAAAGCATTTAACGAATGTCCGACATTTGCTAAGGCCACTATTGCTCCGACGATTATTGCAGCACTAACCCTGACCTGAACCCTAACCCTAACCCTAACCCTAACCCTTAACAGTTTATGAACTGGAAACCACGAGCAACCCTAACCCTAACTCTTTGTCTTCTAAGATTTTGTCACCGAAACAACTGTCGGTGGAGAAAATTTGGGATCACCAATTCAACGCATAACAATTAGCTATGAAGACAACCGCGTGAATGAGTTAGTCTGATATTCTGTATTGCTAAGGAAAATGTGAACTCATGACTGGAAGAAACAAAATTAATATGTATCTAAGTGAGTTTCGAGCAGCAGGAAACAATAGTAGCACGTACGCGGGTAGGTAATAGTGACGTTGATGTGCCGAATATGTTCCTTTGACACAAGCTCTCATTAATTTTTTCTCTTAATTTCATTTGCACGTACTTATATTTTCGATGGATGATGATAGAACAAAATAGAAACAAGAAACAAGAAAGAACGGTTTTTTTTTTCACACCTGAACGTGACTCGGAAGGACTATGATTCACACAAACAAACTTATATTTTTATTGTGCGATCATACATTGCCGTAGGGCCCAGGAAAAAGCTGCTACCATTTGCCAAAGCCTGTAAGATTGTTGTCCTTTTGTCGAGCTCACAAATCATGTTTTATAAATTGGGAAGAAAAAAATAATATACTTTTTTGAGTATTGTGTGAAAGAGTGTGTTAATTCTAGCGTGAATTTACAATCCTACATAGAAACAATCAATCCCATAGACTCTCAGTCTTAATTAATCCTTTTAATCTTCATGGCAGTGTAACAGAGATGTTGTTTTACATACGCTAATGTTACCAATGTGAGATAATACATGTATACACCAAAACAATTTGGTACCAGGGGCCTGTTGCATTAAATTGTAACCAGAGAAAATATCCGGTTATTTTAATCGGATTTTTCCCTATGGTAAAATGAATGGTAAAAATCAAGCAAACCTCGTGTTTGTTTGTTTTTCTTTATTTCAAGGCGATGTTTGTAAACAGCGGAGCAGGCCCTGTCCCCATATCCATGCAAGGAATACCGCAAGAAGGGACTATCATTGTCCAAGGTAAGTCTACGCAATCGAGCTGTGTTTTGTCGACGTCTTTCTTTCAAATGGCAATACTATAACTTTGAATTTTTCTTCACATTTACACCTCACATTCCAGTCAACCTCTTTCAAGGTTAGTTTGCTAAACCCTTAGATAAAGGGAATCTCATTTGCACCCCTCCCGCATCACAGAAAAAAAAGTCATTCATGCCCTCAGGCTATTGAAGGACAGGTCCATGGAATCTGAGGATCAGTAATTACCTAAAAAATACAAATCCGCACAAAAGAGAAAGGCCGTCAAGCGGATTCTCTATACTAGGAAAGTTTGTCTCCATGATACAATATTTCAATTCTAAGTCTACCGGTTGCTATAGTTCATCCAAAGTTTCAATCACAGTTTCCGTCTCTTATACTTTGGTAAAGGTTCTTAGACGGTATTTTCTTCTGTATACTGTATACCAACAAAGTTATTTTTGTGCACGCAAAAGTGACGCCCTGACTTTAACGTGTCCCGTGCACATGCCACACATTGTCATTCTTCTTAACCACATAGTGCTAGCGCCTAATCCCCCGTCTACCAGGTTATTTATTTGGAGACGGTGCAATAGTGAAAACACGACATCGGCACTGCACCAAAAGCGTAATAACCGTATAGTAGGACAATAGGAAGTCGACAGATGTGTGCTAACAAAACAAGGGCAATTTGCA
>JZLH01S0629926.1:0-10330 GCA_001188425.1 Eucidaris tribuloides | reverse complement strand
GTCAGACATGCGGGGGAACATTTGGTGCGAGTTTTAAAAAAATTGAAGGGGGTCGGGTGACACCCATTGGCTGATTTGACGTGGATTGACCCATATGTAATTTTAATATGTTGTTTCTGTCAGTTTGGTGTATTTTTACTGTCGTGCTGTGAATGTCTAATTAACGGAGTGTTTGCGCTATTTCTAGATAATATGCTACTATTACATGTACATATTTTCTTTAAAATATGTCCATCATAAAAAGTCAATCAATCAATCAATCAATCAATCAATCAATCAATCAATCAATCAATCAATCAATCAATCAACCAATCAATCAGTCAATCAACTAAGTAATGAAATTGATAATAAAATACATTTTAATAGTAAGTAAAAGTAATAAAATGTATGATAAATGAATAGAATAAAAAAAATAGCATACTTCAAAACGAAAACATCGATTTAAAAAGGGAAAATTCAAAGAGCGGCACAATAGATTTCCATGAAAAGATGACACAAAATAGTGCTTAGAGTGATGTATAACTTGGCAACACACCTGTTTCTTGCACATGGTATTTCACACTAAGCCTAGAAAACATGCATTGCTAGGTGAGTCCATTATGCATTTGTGGGGGAAACAAAAGTCTTGTTTGGGATGTGCTTAGAGTGAAGTGTAACCTGACAACACACCTATTTCTTGTACATGGCACTTCCCACTTAGCCTTGGAAACATGCATTGCTAGGTGAGTCCATTATGCATTTGTGGGGGAAACAAAAGTCTTGTTTGGGATGTGCTTTAGAGTGAAGTGTAACCTGACAACACACCTATTTCTTGTACATGGCATTTCCCACTAAGCCTTGGAAACATGCATTGGTAGGTGAGCCATTATGTATTTCTGGGGAAACAGAGTCTATCTTGTGATGTTTTGTACCTGTGTTGTATGTGACAGGTGTATGGTGAGACGTCTTATGACCTGGTGACCCAGATGCTGGAGCATGTCAAAATCAGCGAGGATGATACCTTCATAGACCTTGGAAGCGGTAAGCTGATGGACAGGATTAATGAAACCTTTAAAGTGACAGGCTAACATTGTGGAGCTTCAATTTAAAAAAAATTGTCAAACTTTGATATGTGAGCTACATAGTAGTGTTCAAATGGACAAATAAACACCCTAGAATACAAAAGTTTGGAAAGTTATGCTGCCAATGGCAAGGTATGCATGAATGAACAATTTCTACTCCGGTGGATGATAGAATAGCCTAGATCTGCACACAGTAAGTCTATGGGAGAAAACAGGCAGGTGAAGCCAGTCAATTTGAATGCTTGTAGATTTTCATTTTTTAAAGCACGAGATCATCATTTGGAAATACAAGTTTTTCAGGGCTTCATTTTTAGACCTTGTCAAAGACACTTGGAGCATGGAGGATTATGTAGCTCACATTTTTTTAACTGTGGTCAATGTTAGCCAGTGGCTTTAACCCCTTTATTACCAAAGTCACATGCAGCGTGTTTCTATTGAATATTGTTTTCTGGAATGAACCGGCTAATGGAGTATAAGATCCCAATAGAAACAGACCTTCTCCGCCATTATCTGTCTTTTTAGCGGAGAAAGTTTAGCCGCTAATTTTCCTGCTTTTTGTAGGATAATAGTGGAGAGCTATACTGTAAGATACCGTAAGACGTTAATAGAAACAGCCCGTTGCGGTATCAGCCGGTTAGGAACCGGAAATTAAAAAACCACATGATCGGAATAAGTGACCCCTGGCTGCAGCGCGTGTGTTTGATTGAGCATAAATTTGACCCCGGTCGTCCCACAATACCTTGCAGCAACCCAGGTCAACGGACTCTTAGCCGGTAATTGTACGATCCCGGTAGGATCGATCGAGCTTTGCGGAAAACGCAATCCAATAGATACGCACCGCTCTCCGCTATTAGCCGGTTACATTTTATCAGGATAAATATGGTATGCTCAATAGAAACATGCTGATAATTGCATGCAAAGCCAGTGGAGTTTTTGTTGTGATGGTACTGAGAAGGTTAAAGATTGTGTCAGGGATGTGCAAGTCCAGTATTTCCCTTCATTATCAATACTAAACGGTAGTTTAGTACTTACAAATGGTGTGTTGAGAGTTTGAGATCCATACGTCATGAATTTGTTGTTTTATGATAAAAACTAATAACGACATGTTACCAGAATGTTGTTCTTTCCGTGAGTTTAAATTTCGCTCAAATTGCGAATCGCGGTTATGTGTACCGTCGCACGACCAGCGGAACGCACTGATTGGTTAAACGGCTAAACTCCGCACGACCTTCGGCTAACGGCTGATCAGACAATTTTGGAACGGCCCGTGCACGTCGACGTCACAGATTTTTTTTTTGAAAAGACGTTGAGTCATTTGGAAAAGGATGAAGTGTAACCGTCCAGATTTTCACCAAAACTCAATAATTTACCCAAGTCTCTATGAGAGGTGTTTATTTATATTAATCTTCACATTGGATATAATTTCAGCTGATTTCATTCATTTAGATTTTTTTGACGTGCAAATCAATGACACAATCTTTAAAGGGTGTTGTGCAGTGGTGTGCAAATCAACACAAGAAGGTAACCCAGCCTTTCTGAAGATTATCTCAAAATTCTTCAAGGCCTAGGTTGTCTTGTTAATTACTTTTGCATACATACTACTGTAACTGATAATTAGTAAGATGTTAACTGAGAAAGCTAAAAAATAATTTCTAGTGAAGAATTTCAGTGTGAAGAATCTGTACATGAAGTACAGGAGAAAAGTAGATTGTCTAGAAAATATACATACTCTACTAGAAATTAATTAAAGAAAAAATGAATCATCAGTCATTACCAAAATATTGATACCAAATGGAAATTGTTGCTTTTACTTGCATATTTTACAGGTTTGTATGTTTTTATAGATTTTCTTATTTGTATATCTTTATTCGTTTATCCTATGTTTATATTATTTAATTAAAGGTTAGTGACATCATTGGGACACTTAAAAATGCCTCAAGAACCAAATGAGTTGAATATATACCAGTGTTCACTACGCAGATGTCGATCTCCCACCTGGAGGATTTGTCTGTAATTTTTTACTTAAGGAGAATCAAGCATAAACATAGGAGTATCTTATTCTTTGCCGGTAGGATAAAAATAGCCCCATAGAGAGCCACACGCAGGTTTCCATGCTACTAGTGATATTGACATTGTTTGTTTTAGAATGAGTGACGTTTGACTACAAGATTTCACAGGAGAAGCCTTGATAGTTTACTTGATTCTAGAGTAGTATCAGCCCAAGTTGAACTACCCCAATCATATATTCCCTTTAATTTTGTATGTATAATATATATATGTATATATATATGTACGTATTTATTTATTTATTTTATGTATTTATATTTAACATGATGTTTTAATACGAAGTTGTATAATTTAAGATCTGCTAGTAATTCAATATATGTCCTACAGTTCAATCAGCTTAAATTAAAGTAATGTTGTCATGGAGGTTTTAAGTATTCCCAAAGATTTAGACTGCCAAAACAAATAGAAACTGTATTAACCACCGGCCTGTGCAGTACCTGTCCCTGTCCAAACTTATTCTGTAAAATTTCTTAGCTATACTTTTCATTAAAGATCAGTACATGTATGCCATTAACACTGATTTCAATTTTGTTTTTGTGTGTGTGTACTTGCACACTGCAGGTGTAGGCAATGTGGTACTACAAGTCGCCGCGGCAACAAAGTGTAAAGTGGCCTACGGTATCGAGAAGGCTGAGGTCCCCGCTGAATATGCAAAGGTAACGTGAGGCCGGCTTCGGTGTTAATTACGCCTGAAACCGGATCGGATTCCCACATCCGATCTCACCCGCCCACTTCAGGAGCAATTTGGGTTCGCTGCTGGGAGGGGCAAAATTATGCAGAAACGCAGAATTTTGTCTGTCGTGCTGTATGGCAGTGCATATCATTTAGGCAACGGAATGGTGATGGGTCACTGATTGCTAACTGAGTGTGTTATTTTGGTCTATTTTGACGCTGTTGAAATCATGAATTTTTGTGTTGTCTTTGTCTTTGTTGTACGTTGTAAAAGACTTAGAGTGCAAGTCATCACCCAGTGATTCGGCTTTCTATTTTAGCAATGGGTATTTTGTGATATTTCCTTTTAAGTTTATTTTTCTTTTGGTAGAATTTTGAGTTTTTTTGCTTGCTTTGAGGTATATTTGAAATAATACCACTTCGTCTTTCAATCTTGGACCTAGTATGCTCAATGCATATATCAGTGTCCATATCCCATGTGTGCTTGTGGAATATTCCAAATAGCTATTCACTGTACTAGGAATGAACAAGTCCATTAGGAGTTTGGGGATAAGTAGAATTTTGTTGTCAGACTGATTTTCTCTGCACAGTAACTCCATACAGTTTAGAGCAATAAGAAATGTGATCCTTCTGTAATGCTGAATTTAGTGCTGTAATTGCTGTATGCACTGTAGTAATAAATCAAATGGTATTGTAACAGTGAATGTAGGAGGATATTGGTTTCATAGAACACAGTGATGGCTTTATTGTAAACTATTATTTGATTAGTGTCGTATGTTCATGGCTACACAGGCACAGCCACTTTAAAATGTCCACGATCATGTACATAAAGGTGTATGTATGGATATCACTATAGATATAAAAATGATATAGATATAGATGTATAGATAATTCCATTTCACAAGAATAGATGTTTAAAATGTAGGTGTGATAAACACCATTTATAACAGTAGTATGTGCTGGTTTAACCCTGCCTGTCACGTATGTCTATTCTCTTCTGTAGGATATGCAACGGGAATATGAACGTTGGATGAAATGGTACGGCAAAGATTACAGCCACTACAAACTAGAACAGGGAGACTTCCTGTCCGATGCTATGAAGGAGAAGATTGCCTCAGCAAAGTAAGACTGAAAAGGCCAAGGATAAAATACTGTATATGTTGAATATTTCACAGTGGTTTTATTTTCACAAGATTCGTGACTAAAGAAATGTGAAAATTTGCACTTCCTGATACTGTATACATGGTAATTTTCGCGGTGGTTTGATTTTCGTGAATTTCGCGAGTCAGTTATTGCGAAAATTTCCACTTTGGTTCATGTCTATTCACACTAATGAAAGCACCCCTAAAATCGTGAAATTAGCACTCGCGAATTTTGAAGTTTATTCCAAATCTGCGAAAATATTGGTGTATACAGTACAAAGTCAATGCAAATGCAGTAAATAAACGTGCAAATTCCCTATCGTGAAGCAAAATGGCAAAAATATATGTACACATATATGTTCCTTGAGTAAAAACAAGCCTAAATCAGTCCAAATAAAAACAAAAATGAAACTTGCGCAACTCAAAAAAAAAATTATTGCGATCACAGCTGTCTGGTATTTGGTTTATGGTTAGACATTCAAATGTTTTTCTATAATCTCTATCCATTTTATCCCTCCTGTATATTAAAACAACAGTTACATGTATTTCGTGAAAATAAAAATTTATCGTCTTTATTTTCTCCTAAAGCATCATCTTTGTCAACAACTTTGCATTTGGCCCAAGAGTAGATCACATGGTAAGTTTTATTTTTGTCTGCCTGTCTCTTCTTGATCCACTTTGAATGTAAAAAATAAAACAACTCTTATCACACTGTGATGATTTTTAAACAAAATGGTACTGTATATATTAGCCTTCCATTATGTACAAAATTACAAAGACCATAATTTTCAAGGTGACCAGAGGCAATATGTTTTTGGATCATCTGTTCGTGTGTCCACTGTCTGTTCAGCTGTCCGTCTCTACTTACTAGTGCTGTAGTTGAGTATGCATGTTTTGAGGCTAAGGCCAGCCCCAAATCCTACCTTTACATAGGGTTTGCACAGGAGACTTGGAGTCGGACCGAGACCGGCCTTGACTACAACACTGCTGCTTACCTGTTCATGGAGATACGTTTATATCATAAGTTTTGATGTGGCATATTTTGTTCTGGTATGTCTTGGGTTGGTGTCATGAACTCATTGAATAAGCGGGTCAAAGTTCAAAGGTCACTTGTCTCTTTATATGATAATTGATATTATTCACAGACAAACTTGGGAAAGCATAGGTAGGTATAGCTATGAGATTGTGATAGTCCAGTTGCCATAATTTTTCCTCAAAATTGTTATATACAAATAGTCGTTTATATGAAACTTTGTTGAATATGCAGTTTATCTCAAATGAAATAGAAGTAAAAACTGATAAGTCTGGTGCATATAATGATTTCATAATGAGAATCTTACATAAGATACATGTCATATTTAAAGTAGCTGTCGTTTATATTGTGTAATGTAATACAAGCCTGCTTTTTATATAGGTTCCGCCACTTTATTTAGATTACACCACTTTTATTACAATAATTTATTAATTTCTTGAAATAAAATGAATTCTAAAACAAACATGTCATTCAAAGTTAGACAAAATGTTTTTCAGTGTGATAATGACCAATATTTTTGTTGCTTTGATCCAGTTAAAGGAAAGATTTGCCAATATGAAAGAAGGAGCAAAGATTGTGTCTTCAAAAGCCTTCTGCCCCCTCAACTTCCGTATCACGGACAGAAATCTAAGCGGTAAGTGTTGATGCCACGTAGTATTCTAGATCCCATGCACAGTCATAGAGCCCCAAGTGAAATTATGTTCAAGTTAACCTACATCATTTTCTTGAAATTCAGCAAATGATGCACCATGCGGTATCACGAGTTACTGTTGTATTATGGGGTAACACTGTGTCTAGCGTCCTCTTGTGACAGTTAGCAGTACAGTCGTATAGTATTGGTGCAGGTGTTGCACCGATGTGCCACACATGGACATAAACTGACAAAAAGTTGGGTGAAAATGATGTTAAAGTTGATATTTTCAAGGCCTTTACTGGTGTAAAAGACCACTCAAAAAACGTTTTGCACAAGAAGTTATGATGGAGAAAAGTGTTTTGAATAGAAGTGGAACATATTCTTTCTAGAAATGTACATGTAAGTTTTATTACAATGTTGTCAAGATTTCAGAAGTTACATAATACTGTGTAAAGTTCTTTATGTAAGATTAATAGATTTCCATAAATGCATAATGCTCTTTGCCATCTCAGAAAATATGTGATAAATGTCAAATTTTAAGGAAAATATCCAATGTAAACTTACCAATTTAAAGTGATAGGCTAACATTGTGGAGCTTCAATTTAAAAAATTGTCAAACTTTGATATCTGAGCTACATAGTAGTGTTCAAATGGACAAATAAACACCGTAGAATACAAAAGTTTGGAAAGCTACACCTGCCAATGGCAGTTATGCATGAATAAACAATTAAAAACTGCGGGGCGGTTTTGGCCGGTTGAGATGTTTTTAATTAGCCATAGACTGTCACACAGTAGTCTTATGGAAGGAATGGGCAATGTGTAGAATCTGGTCAACTTACGCATTTTCACTTTTTTAAGCACGTAAATAGTTCATTATTTCGAAATACAATTTTTTTTCAGGGTCCTTCATTTTTAGAGCTCTCATCAAAGACACTGGTAGATGGGGAATCATGGTCTGGCTCGTGGTCAAGATGTTTATTAACTGCTGGTAATATTAGGCCAATACCTTTAATGAAGTATTCGCATTTCGTGAGCGGATATTCCAAGTTCTGTATAAAGTGCAACTCAGTTACATTTTCTGTCAAAATGTTTATACTTTCAACAATTATTTGAAAGGGTACCAAATGGATACAATGTGGTGCCCAAATTTGCAGCCATGACATTAATAATAGAGGATGGACACAGCAATAAAACATGAAATGCACATCGCTCCTCTATTTACAGATTGTAGTATCAATGGATGTCTGTAGAATTATCACCGCTTCGTTGGCTCGTGTCTCGTGGGTGACCGGCAAAAACCATGTATTAATCTTTCCTACACACAATTAGATAGTAACACTGGTGGTAAAACATTAAGAATAAAAAGACAAAGTTACATGTAGAGGCCTGCCAACCATCCTTTTTTCCCACAACATTTCCCTATTTTTTGGCCAGAAGAAAAGTCCCTTTGTCCCATTTTTGGCATTGTGTCCCAATGTTTGCAAATATTTGTATTAGTTTAATATGGATATTCGGAATCCATTATTTTTCAGATTTCTGAGGATGCCATATTTTTCATGATTTTTGACTCAAAGAAGGTGACTTTGTGAAAGTTTATATTAGCTGATATTATTGTATTATTTACTTTGTATGGGTGTGTTAGACTATTCCGGAAAGAAATTGTCCATTTTATCAGTACGTTTGCAGTAAGTCACAGTTCAGTTTTTACAGTTTCCAAGAAAAAGTAAATTCAAACCGAAAAATACAACTAATGGATCATGATTCAGAAAAATCATGTCATTCACTATCTTTCGGGCCGTTGATATTTGTGCTGATGTTACACACTTGATTAACAGTTTAGTTATTATCTTTACTGATTCCATTAGGATATGCTGATTCTGATTAAAAACATAAGAAAAAATATTAAGGACAAGGCCGGCGAAAGCAAGGAGCCTGGCTCAGGACCCAGCCAAGAAAATTTTGGCCACATAAATTATGACTGGGCCCAACCTGCGTCCAGAACCCCAGTTAGAATTAAAGCCCTGACACAGCCCAGTTTTGATCTGTGAAATTAATGGCATTATGGGACAGCCACTTGATTTTCTGATGTGAAGCGAATGCAAACACTGTACTTGCTTGTGCCACGTTTCTTGCACATTTTTTTATCAGGAAATCTGTGATGTACATTGACCAAGCATGGGTGGTGATTATTTTATTTCTTCAATTTAAAATTTCGTACCGGGATCGTATTACCAAATTTTTTGCTTGGTCGTCTAACCGGGATCGGGCGTGCGTTCCAGCAAAAATCCTCAACAGGCGGGTTTCGGGCTTTCATTCACGGACCGCCTTCCCACCCTTGAAATGATTTTTGTCGTCTGTAGAGTTAATGAGCATACCACCCCCCCCCCCCCCCCCCCTTGCCAGTAAAGACTTGAATTAGTATGTGTAATTAGTGGTGGCATCAGGACGGTATCTTAACTGACATCATAAGTACCTCTTGTGTTGATACAGTAGTGTTACATAATATATCGCTGTTCGCTGATGACAGCTGTGACAAATGTTATCCTGTTCTACTCTTTGTTGATAAAACACAAAAACCCATAAATTTCCATGAGCCCTAATAAGATTAGACTGTTGAGAGTTATCAGGTTTACCAATTCCAAAATGTTGCACCCAGTATGCTTGCCTGATTCTGATTACCCCCCCCCCCCCAAAAAAAAAATAAGATTTCCTCTGTACTGTAAATTATCTATGATGTAGATAAATGGCTGAGTACTGTATAATTTTCTATCAATTACATGAATGCTCCAATCACAAAGATTTAATTTTCCCAGAACCATACTGGATGGTCTTGAATGGAGTTGGTGTGCATCGTACTGTAATCATAAACCTGAGCTTGGCTCATTGGATATAGTGTGTGTAGTTCAAGGGTGCATATAACAGACAAAAATTACACCTTCAATCTTTTCTTTGTCCACTGTTGTAAGACAGCATTCGTTTTCCTTGTCTGTGAAAACCGATTGTGGGTTGGTCCCAATTTTCAACATGTATATTTAAAATGGAATATGTACAGAATTTCAGCCTCTGCCTGAATTTCATTAAGAGCCACAACACAACCATCAATGATTGCTAATGTTTGGATATAAATCAATATTTATGTAATTAGTTTGAGGTGTAAGTTCTGTGACTATGTGTGACTACAATAAATGTAGAAGAGTCCATAATATTACTACTGATTTGTTGTTGGATCTTATTTGTGTTTTGTAGTATTAGTTAAAACTTTTTTTTACAATCGATGATTTTTTTTATATTAATCTTATTTCAGTAGAGAACAGTTGTATTTAATTTATTTTTGCATATAAGTTGTTAGGACGTACAAATTGTAGGACTGTAATTGTATAGAACATATAGTTAAAGACAGTTAAGGTATCAATTATTGTTTTTATTATTATTATAATTTCTAGCTTCTTAATTTCATAGTATTTGGTTCAGAAATGAATTGTGTGGGATAGCAACTTTCTTTTAATATTTTTGAGTATAATTGACGATATTTCATTATTTTTAATAGTTTCTGATAAGTACATGTAA
The DNA here is from genome assembly GCA_001188425.1 of Eucidaris tribuloides. Taxonomy (NCBI): domain Eukaryota; kingdom Metazoa; phylum Echinodermata; class Echinoidea; order Cidaroida; family Cidaridae; genus Eucidaris; species Eucidaris tribuloides. The sequence goes on along the minus strand of JZLH01S0629926.1, from coordinate 154 downwards.
GAAGTATTAAATGATAAAAAAAATATTAATAGATGTATATCAATTTACTGTATTAAATCACATAGAAATAGAATTTACTAACACCTGTGCAGCCATGTAATTATTTGATTCAGATTTTGAACAGATTATTACACATTTCTTTATAGTAATGTCA